>JAJHIY020001434.1:65000-86595 GCA_022114975.2 Lampris megalopsis | reverse complement strand
AAATAGCTGGGAGAGAGAAAGTGATTCAGAGTCATATACACACACACACACACACACACACACACACACACACACACACACACACACACACACACACACACACACACACACACACACACACACACACACACACACACACACGAAGAGACGGAGAGTCGGAGAACAGCAAATGGAAGTAGGATTAATTTCCAGGGGGACATGTGAGGACAGACGTGTGCTGGCGCTGAAGGCCACATCAGCAGTCTGTCTTCCTAGCGTCTGGATTTATGCTCCCATAGCATCCCGGCTGACGTGCAGCTCAGGCAGCCTCACTTAAGGTTCATATTTTTTTATTTTTTTGCAGAGCAATAATCACATGGCCTCAATTCAAAACACCCCCCCTCCCCCGGAGGGGGGAGTTAATGAAACAGCCCATTCGGCTCAGTCTTTAGCCCCCACCTTGGTGTCGCCAGCAGTATACCCGTTTGTTAAACATTCCCTGTTTTAGTGTCTGGCCCCGAGGGAAAGACCCAGCGCATCTCCGCTATAAACAAGCCACGCTGAAACTATTTCAAGATGTTGTTTAGTCTCTAGTCTGTGGCCGAGTCTATATTATTCTCTTAAACCCATGTTGGACCACAGAGAGGCTCAACACCCCCCCCCACCCCCACCCCCGACAGTGCACAGTAATACATTTTCGGTTTTCGACAAGCCGATGTAATACCGAAGTGTCCCGGCGCCCAGACGCTCCCCTCCCACCGGGATGAGCTGTGTGATGTTGGCAGCACCGAGCAGCGCCTTCGCATCTCCCTCTCTCGCCGGCGAGCTTCCCCTGACATCAGCGGTGATGATAGGAGCTGTTTTCTCGCTCTCGCTCTCTCTCTCTCGCTCTCTCGCTCCTGAACATGAAGAGACACAGTTTGTGTGAGTCATCCAGAGTCCAGCCCTGTGTGTCAGACCACATGGGGGGGGGGGGGGATCGAGGATGTCACAGTGGAGCCGGGCACTAGTTAACTGCGGCAGTGACTCAGGAGGCTGGGCAGGGCATTGGGTAACTGAAGGGTTGCCGGTTTGATCCTCGGCTCCTTCTCGCAGAAATGGCGAGGTGTCCCTGAGCGAGTCCCCTAGGGATGGAGGGAGTATTATTTGAAAAGTAGTGTTGGTTTGACGTTATACTTGCCATTACCAAACGGTTCAACAGGCAGCACGGTGGTGCAGTGGTTAGCACGGTCGCCTCACAGCAGGAAGGTCCTGGGTTCGAGCCCCGGGGTAGTCCAACGTTGGTGGGTCATCCCCGGGTCGTCCTCTGTGTGGAGTTTGCATGTGCTCCCCGTGTCTGCGTGGGTTTCCTCCAGGGGCTCCGGGTTCCTCCCACAGTCCAAAGACATGTAGGTCAGGTGAATCGGACGCACTAAATTGTCCCTAGGAATGAATGTGTGTGTGTGTGTCGGCCCTGTGATGGCCTGGCGGCCTGTCCAGGGTGTCTCCCCGCCTGCCGCCCAATGACTGCTGGAATAGGCTCCAGCATCCCCGTGACCCTGAGAGCAGGATAAGCGGTTAAGATAACGGATGGATGGAAATGGTTCAACAGGATGAACCTCGGTTGGATTCTTAAACAGGGTGTCTTTGCATATGTAAGCAGATATCGTAGTATACAGGGCGGCATGGTGGCCCAGTGGGTAGCGCTGTTTCCTCACAGCAAGCAGCAAGAAGGCCCTGGGTTCGAACCCCAGAGGGTTTGTCCAGCCTTAGGGATCAGCCCAGGTCATCCTCTGTGTGGAGTTTGCATGTTCTCCCTGTCTCTGCGGTGAGTTTTCTCCAGGTGCTCCAGTTTCCCCCCCCCCACCATCAAAAAGACATGCATGTTGGGGTTAATACTGCTGTCTGTGCCCCTGACTGAGGCAATGGGAAAAGAACCGGAGTTGGTCCCCGGGCGCTGCGTGAAGGCTGCAGCCCTCTGCTCCTAGCTACACAGATCACAGCTAGGATGGGTTAATTTGCAGTAACTGAATTTCCCCAATGGGATTAATAAAGGAAACTTAATTATTTTAATTAATATATCGATTTCCTGTAAAATTCCCAGTGTTTATCATGATAATGTCATTTTCTGTATTGTCGCAGACCGGACCACTCACCGGTAGACATGTGTCATCTGTGCAGAGAGTGCTCTGAAGTGAGACTCCCACTCAAAGTGATGGACCCCCCTCTGTTTTAATGCATGTGCAGCGTGGCAGAGCCTTCTCCCTCCACAAGTTATTTCCTACAAGCGATGTATTTTCTTATTGATTTCCCCTGTCAAGCTTACAGTCACACCGCTTGTTTCCCTTTCTGCATCAAGGACGTAGTTGACACAAATTTCATTTCCTTTGTCATTGATTGGATGGTTCTAATGAGTCCCATCATTTAGATTGTGTTAACTGAGCCAGTTCGGTGTGGTCTTGTTGTTCTTGCTTTATTAATTTGTTTCTGTTCCCTTTTCTGTGTTGGGAGAAGAAATATAATCCCCCGTCTTATGAGCTCCTCTTGATCTTTTTTTCTTGACCCCCCCCCCTTTTCTCTTCAATTGTATCCAGCCAATTACCCCACTCTTCCGAGCCGTCTCGGTCGCCGCTCCACCTCCTCTGCCGATCCAGGGAGGGCTGCAGACTACCACATGCATCCCCCGATACACGTGGAGTTGCCAGCCTCTTCTTTTCACCTGACAGTGAGGAGTTTCGCCAGGGGGGCGTAGCGCGTGGGAGGATCACGCTATTCCCCCCAGTTCCCCCTCCCCCCCAAACAGGCGCCCCAACCCGACCAGAGGAGGCGCTAGTGCAGCGGGCCATGACACATACCCACATCCGGCTTCCCACCAGCAGAAATGGCCTATTGTGTCAGTAGAGACACCCAACCAAGCCGGAGGTAACACGGGGATTCAAACCGGCGATCCCCATGTTGGTAGGCAACGGAATAGACCGCCACACTACCCGGATGCCCTTTTTTGATCTTTTTGGTGTATTTCTGTAATTGTTTATCGTGCACCATTACCTCCACTGTGCACATTATCTAGATGGAACTAAACTAAAAGAGAAACATGACCAGAAAACCTTTCAAAGAGGTCTCACCCACAGTGGTAAGAAGTATCTGGCATGCTGACATCTTGTCACATGACTTCCATGTCTGCGCTGAAACGCCACCGTACACGTTCTTACGAATCAAAGACTAGAAGAGCATGAGATGGTCAGCTGTTGAATTGTAAGCCCCGGCCTCTCTTGCTCGTAAAGCTGAAATCCATGACTTTTCTGCCTTAGTAGATAATTATTTTATCCATGTGGATCATGGAGTCAGGCCCCATAGTACTACCAGTCATCGTTACCATGGTTGAAGACACTCTCCAATTCTGCGTATACCGCTGTTGAAATGTTTTGACCAGGTAGGATTAATACTGGTGCAGCGGTAAACACGTTCCTACTGAAACAGGAAATACTATTGAAACATGATGGCGACGTGGCCGTGACGATCGGTATCACTGTAGAACAGTCTTCCCATATAGTGTGATCAAGGCTCGGCCTTTTTCGGTTTTTATTTTTCAAAGCCATCCAGCATGCCGAATTTCGCCCCAATAGGGCGCTGTTACATAACCTCACATGAACAGGAACAACTTTTGGAGCTGTGGAAACATAAAATCCGGGTGAAAATCAGTTTAAACCGGTCGGCTCCTTTTAAAAATTCTGGGTAGTTTTCGGTGAAAAACCCGAAACTGCTGAGCCTTGAGTGTGATGTAGTTTGTAATGCATTAGACTGTCTATGTTGGCTTTGGTACCAGGATCCGTTTCTACAGGGGTGGGAACTGTTTACTGCTGAGCTGACGACACACCAGCCACAATGGCTGCTACGCTTAGTTTGTAGTCCCAGGAAAACAGAGTCAACAGGTCTGTCTCTCTCTGTCTCCTACATCAGCTATATCACAACACCGCTCTGCTGGAATACTGACTGTCTGTGCAACAGAATCACCGCGTCGACGTTTCAAATGAATGAAACGGCTTATTGTTGGAGAAAAGCTTGCTTAAAATGCATCCTCCTTTTTCCGTTTCTTCCTTTGCAGCAGCGCCAGAAAAACCAATGAAACAATGCGAAACCAAGCTAAACCAAATCTCTCCCCTCTTTTCCTCCCTTTCGCTCCATCACTAGGTAATAGATAATGGGCTGTGTGCAATGCAAAGATAAGGAGGCAGCCAAACTCACAGACGACCGAGACACCAGCATATCTCAGAGCGCCGGCTACCGATATGGGGCCGACCCGACGCCCCAGCATTACCCCAGCTTCGGGGTCACCGCCATCCCCAACTACAACAACTTCCACACTCCCGTCGGGCAGGGGATGACCGTCTTCGGCGGGGTCAGCACCTCCTCACACACCGGGACGCTAAGGACCCGCGGCGGGACAGGTGAGGTTGTCAGGGTGATGCGGAAAATATTATCGTCATCATAATTACGGGGAATTTTACACTATATCCATTTATATCACAATATCTGGTACATATGCAATGTTTTAAGAATCCAACTGAGGTTCATCACATTCAGACAATATGCCCTTAAATATTTCAGACTTCCTTTTGTGAGAAATTTTAGGTGATAGATCCTCATTATTAATTTGGACAACAAATTGGTGTATCACAGTGTGACAATATCTGAATTTTATCCCGATACAACACCGTTGAAAGATGGTAATGTTGAATTGTTTCCCAGCCCTAACTGTCAATGTATGGTGTCTGAAGTTGCTGACCTTTGCAACCCCGTCTTGAGTACTTATGCTCAGGTGGGGCTTACGGCAGACACAACAATGTAGAAAGCATGATTTTCATGTCCGTTCATCTTAGTTTGCACATACAAAGAATTTGACTTGATGGGGCAGTTATCCAGGATGCTCGGCTCCAGCATCCCCGCGACCCTGAGAACAGGATAAGCGGTTTGGATAATGGATGGATGGAGCTTGTATTTGCAAGCACAGTAATGGTAATAAAAGAATCAGTAGAATAGTAGGCCTCACGTCAGGGTGGCGTAGCGGTCTGTTCTGTTGCCTACCAACACGGGGATCGCCGGTTTGAATCCCCATTTTACCTCCGGCTTGATCGGGCATCCCTACAGACACAATTGGCCGTGTCTGCGGGTGGGAAGCCGGATGTGGGTTAGGTCTCCTGGTCGCTGCACTAGTGCCTCCTCTGGTCTGTTGGGGCACCTGTTCAGGAGGGAGCGGGTCCCGAGGGGGGGGGGTAGTGGCCTCCTTTGTTCAGTGTGCAAAAAGCAGATAAGGTGAGTGGAAATCAAAGTGTATGAAAATATACATTGATACCCACACACACAGATCGTCTGCGTCACTTTCAGTCACACACTCGTACTTCTGTGTGTGACAGATAAGGGTGCGATCACACTGGACGCCTGTTACACGAGGCGCGTTTTACCACTTTCCTTCCGCCAAAGAGTCCTGATTCCCATCACTTTGGTTTTTGCCTGTGAGAGGCATCTTTGCTGTTGCTAGGCAACCTTGAATCAGCTGTCAATCATTTGCGTGCCAGCCTGAGTGTAATAAATAGAACGACAACACAACTCTACCCATCTGACTCATTGCTCATTACTTCCTTAACATTGTTAAACAATACATCTTTATGTTCCCTATACTACTTATTTATCCAAAACATGTAGGGGCGCAGAGCCCTCGCTTTTGCTCTTTCTCCCTCCATCTTTGTTCAGTTGGGAAGCCCCGCCCCTTTGCTCCTCTGATTGGACAGCAGAGGAACGGTAGTGTGACGTGGGGTGTTTCTCAGCTCAGCGTTGACATTTTTTTTTCCCCCAAACTGGAGACATTTAGGCCCTCCAAAAACAGGAGGCGCGCCGGGCGGAGGAAAACACCCCTGGAGACACCCAGGGTGCAGAAACGGTATCCAAAACGCTTCGAACCCATTGAAAACAGTCTAACTGCAGTCTAGACCTGTCTCAGGCTTCCCGCTGCACGCCCGGTGCTGTGAGGAACGTCCGGCACGTATGAACGCCGGGCTCGTTGTTTACTCGGGGCATATTCCCAGTCAGGACATCCTTTATAATTGACTGACCGCAGGCCGCTCTGCATTTCCATTCATTTTAGCGGGGAGTCCCTCTGGCTCGGCGCGTGGATTATGTCCCGCCTCCCTCCGTGTAATCCAAATCCGTGCCGTGGCAGCAAAGGGACAGGGTTTAGCTTTTTAATTTTCTCCCGGTGGGGAAATTTGGATATAAGCCGCCCTTTTCCTCCCCGCCTCGGTAACGACACAGCCGCCTAGCTTGTTGGCTATGACAGCCGCGGTGCCCCCTCCCCGAATACAGAGGTTCCCAGGCCGCCGTTGCAGCATGACACATTATGCAGATGATCGGATGATTGTTTTGCTTGCGTCATTTTTTCCAGTTGGGGGGGGAAAAAAATGAAACCAGAATAGTGTTCACAGCTCATCCCATGATCTTATTATATGCTTATTGAGTTCGATTCAATAAGCACTCATCGGCATGACGTACATCACTAAAGCATAGATTTGAACATTTAGTTCCTCCCCCCCCACCCCCATCTCTCTCTCTCTGCCTCATTCTGTCTCTCTCCCTTTTTCTCTCTCCTTTCTTTCCCCCTCCTCTCTCCTCTCTCCTCTCCGTCCCTCGCCATCTCCCTGTCTCCGTCTGCTTTTGTGTTTCTCTCCTTTTCCTCACGCAAATTTTCCATTTCGCTTTCGCTGTGCTTTACCGGCATGACAAAATTGACATTTGTGCTGCCGAAACGTTTGGAAGTACGTCTGTTTATAAGACAAAAAAAGGTGAAAAGGTGAAAAGGTGAAAAGGTAGCTTAGCAACATTTGTATGATGAATTACAAATGCGTGCAGACACTACTGCATATTTCCTCCGGTGGGTGAAACGGAACGCTTTGGAGGATTCGACCCTTTTCTTTAGACGATCGCTTAACGTTTTTATAAATCGGATACTCAGTCATACTCCCACTCTCTCATATGATTCATACACACACACACACACACACTCTTTTTCTTTCTCTCGTGCACACATACATACCGTGCTCTCTCTTTATCCGTCTGCTTGTCTCTCGCTCACACTCTTGGTCTGATTTTCTCTACGTCTTTCTGTTTCTGCCTCTCTCTTGCTGCACTGCATGCTGGGAGGTTAGGCGTGGGAGTGTGAGTGAAGGTGTTGAATGAGCTCGAGTGATTTGTTTTTTGTTTTTTGGGATAGTTCACTGTTTTTCTACTGCTTTTCACTTCTCTGCATGGTAAGGTAAGAGGGGTTTACTTTTACTTCGTTGCCGGTTGTTGGAAAGTGACTGGAGTAGCTGGTCGGGGTTTGGTGGGGGTGCAGTATGGCGTCCCTCACCAGTGAGGGTTCGCCTCCCCTGTCTATTAGACACGGGGTTAGATTCATGGCCGACTGGCGGTACACTGTCAAACAGGTTCTCCTGGCTGTAGGAGAGAATGAAGCCGTGGTTGCTTTTGCCCGAGAGGAGCGTTTGGCCCACCTGTTGGTTGAGAATGGCCTGGTGCTATTCAATTTAATTTTATTTGTATAGCCCAATATCACAAATTACAAATTTGCCTCAGTGGGCTTAACAGCAACACAACATCCTGTCCTTGGACCCTCTCGTCGGATAAGGAAAAACTCCCTAAAAAACCCTTTAACAGGGAGAAAAGATAGGAAGAAACCTCAGGGAGAGCACCAGAGGAGGGATCTCTCTCCCAAGACGGACAGCGTGCAATGGATGTTGTGTTCACGCAGTTTACATAATACAACATTGAAAGAGGATAACAGAATTGTAATGGGCATAAAATTTATGAAGAACATGATGCTAGACGATCTGTTTATAGGTGTCTCGCCATTGTTTGTGCCATTGACACATATCACCGTGTCAGGCATACCTCTGTTTATCCCCAACGAGCTGCTTGAAAGGAAACTGACTCATTTCAGAAGGTTAGCTAGTGGGTTCAGAGCAGTTCATCTGTGCTGTGAAGACGCCAGACTACAGCATGTTCACTCCCTGCGGAGACAGGCGTTCATATATTGAAATGAGCCTTCGCAACATCTAGAATTCCTATAAAGTCAGAATATGAAAACAGTTCCTACGCTGTGTATGCAAGTTCTGGCAGTATGCAATGTTTTGAGTGTTCATCCTGCCCGCACAGGGAGCCCACAGCGGGCAGTAGTCCGGGTGAGTCACAGCCTGGAGGCGACGCTGAGAGCGGTAGCCTGCAAACAGCGCAGCAGGCAGTGGGAGATACCGCAGCCGGTGATCTGCAACCTGATATAAAGAAAAATGAAACTAGTCTGCGGGGTAGCAATAATGAAAATAACGGTAATCTGAGTGATACTGAAGCACAGGTATGGGTGCATACAGAGACGGAGGATAGATAAAACGAGTGAGAGACAGTCAGACAGCTGAGGTAGAGAGTCAGGTCTCTGCAACAGGTGAGTCACACCATAAAAACACTGAAAATGAAGATGAGGAAACGTTAGAGGATGATAGCCTGACACAGTTTACTTATATCGTGTCACAGGATGATCAGCAGTCATAGTCATTAAAGGAGATTAATGATTTCCTTGGTGAAACAAACAGTTCAATAGTAGCTCAATAATAGTAGTGGGAAGAGACTGGAATTGCACTACACGTCCTACAGTTGACAGAAACTCAGGAGAGCCTCATCCAACGTCAGCTTCATTTTTGTCCAATGTGGTGGCAGAAAATGATCTCACGGCTGTTTGGAGGAAACTTAACCCAGCAGTTAGTCGGACCACTGACTGACCTCCGCAGTTGTATCACAGCTTTTCGCCTTCAAACTGTCCAGCGACTATTTTAACGTAAACAACAGCTTTAGAGTGAAACAGCATCTGTGTTGCTTCATAAGATTGTTAACCTGAATTATGACAAGCACTTGTTCCTTCTGGAACTAGCTGGCATGGAGTTTACGACAACATCTTTCTATCAGGCTGTCCTCCGAGCTTGGGGAACAGTCTTAAATACCAAGAAAGACTGCTCCCAGTGGCAGTGTAGGGAGAGGAACCCCTGTTCTACAACCTGCTGATACGCTGCAGGATGCTCAGCTCTGTGAGTGTAGAGATCCCTCACAATCAGAATCTGAATACTTTATTCATCCCCGAGGGGAAATTGGGTGAGTCTGAAATTAAGCGATCTGAGACAAGCTATCTTAGTAAGTCCAGCTCGCGTCAAGAGGGCAGTGTAAAACCGCTGCCGTTTGCCTGCCAACACAGGGATCTCCGGTTCGAATCCCCGTGTTACCTCCAGTTTGGTTGGACGTCCCTACGGAAACAATTGGCCATGTCTGCGGGTGGGAAGCCGCATGTGGATAAGAGTCCTGGTTGCTGCACTAGCGTCTCCCCTAGTCGGTCGGGGCGCCTGTCCGGGAAGGGGAAGGGGGAATAGCGTGATCGTCCCATGCGCTACATCCCCCTGGTGAAACTCCTCACTGTCAGGTGAAAAGAAGCGGCTGGTGACTCCACATGTATCGGAGGAGGCATGTGGTAGTCTGCAGCTGTCCCCGGATCAGCAGAGGGGGTGGAGCAGAGACCAGGACGGCTCGGAAGAGAGGGGTAATTCTCCAGATACAATTGGGGACAAAAAAAAGGGGGGGGGTCCCCAAAGAAAAACAGCTGCCATTTTGAGCCAAGAGACTGGTTTTAAATCTCGTTGTCTAACGGAGAGATTGTTGGAGGAAGTCATCCGTGCACTTCCTGGTTTCTTCAGAGGGGCGCTAGGAGCAGAGTGTGGAGAGAATCAGTCAGTTATGCGGCCCGGTTTTCCATCTTTGTCCAGCTGTGCTGCAGTGGAGGAGCAGGAGAAGTAAACGGGGACCGTCTGCCTTTTAAAACACTAGAACTATAGGACTTTCCAAGAACATCAAAAAAGGCCCTGCATACAGTCACTGCAAAGGTTCTCAACAGAACATCACTAGCTGGTGTACAGGAGTCGAGGTGCTTGGCTGTGCTGACGCCAGGTTCATCTCCCGAAGGCAGCTGGAGGTCCCTGTACAAACCCCCCGTAGAGAAAAGCACTACGGATCTACAGTGGAGGGTGGTACATGGGGCTGTGGCTATGAACAGACATGTGGCACATATAGCTCCTAGAGCAGGGAGTCACTGTTTTTACTGTAATGATGAAGAAACTCTACAGCACTTGTGGCTCAGCTTGCCCAGATTGAGCAAAGACAGCCTGTTTGTCTTGGGTCCTAGGTACACAGCAGCACAGTGTCATCTTGGTTGACTTTCTGATAAGTCAGGTAAAAATGAGCATTTGGCTTAGTAGAAGAAACAAAATGAAAGGCACAGGGCCCACGGATTCTACCCTCATGTTCAGAGGTCGAGTGGCTGCCCGGCTGAAAATCGAGTTCACATATTACAAAATGATTTCTAACTTGGAAGAATTTGTTTCTTTTTGGGGACATTGAGATGTTCTGTGCTCTGTAGTAAACCAACTACTTGTTGTTAACTTCTGAAAAAGGGAAGGTCTGTATCTTTGTTTTTGCAGTGTATGGGGCTTGTTGTTCAATATGTACAGGAGTATCTGTTAATTCTGTTTTTTTAATGTAAATGAAAAATTGGGCCATTAAAGAATTGGTTTAAGGTCAAGCTCTCTCTCTCTCGCTCCCCGTTTCTCTCCCTTCTGTTCTTTATCAGAAGAGCAGCAGCTCCTCCAGCATCTTGTCCCCTGTCAGAAAGAGCCTTACATTTGCTTTTCATATCTCCCGGACAGACAGAGCACAGTATTTGAAGTGAACACGTTTGGGGAAATGGAATGGCGATGGAGTTCCAGTGAACCTTGAAGTGGTGCCCATTCCACCACCTCCCTTTGGCTCAGTGGCATTGGGAGAGAGTAACGGATGCTTCAGTCGGCTCAGACCTGAGACCAAAGCACTCACTCAGTATGTTTCCAAGTCTCAGGGAATAAATGTGGTGGGGACTTGATATGTCGTATCTCAACGGCTGTCTTCCCTTTTACAGTTTTTCATGTGCCCGGTACGATAAATGAGGTGGTGATGTGCTCTTTTTTTTACTTTTTGGAGTTTGTGTTTTGTCAAAGTGTGACATTTAGCAACACATCAGTTCCTTAAATGTGAAAACTTAATTGGTAAAGAAAAAAATCTGATCCGGAAATGTGTGCTGTCCAAATCTAAACATTTACCTTTTAGATGTGCTCATTTGAAAGACTCTTTTATCCAAAGCAACACAGAGTAGAAGAGTCAGCAGTTAGCAGATGAAATGGCATCATAGCGTGCTACGTGGTAATGATATAGTAGTAGTGAATCAAGTAGTAGTACTGGTACGTTTAATTCACTGTAATCATATTGTAGTAGTGCTATGTGACGTACTTGTAGTACATTTGCGAGATGGTAATCATATCATAGTTTAAAAAATCATTTATTTCTGATTTTTCCCTTTTTAGTGGCCAATCGATCCCTATTTTAATTCAAACACCCACCCTCGTACTGCATGCGTTCGCCAACTGCATCTCTCCGGCCGGCAGTCTCGAAGGAGACGCCTCCCCACTTTCGTGACAAGGCGACTCCAGGCCGAACCACTGTTTTTTCCGACACACACAGAGGCGCATTCACGTGACGAACACAAGCCGACTCCACCCCCCTCCCGAAGACAGCGTTGCCAATGATTGCTGCTTCATCGAGTCCGGCCATAGTCGGATCTGACGAGACCGGGGCGCGAACCCCCGGTCCCCAGTGGGCAACTGCATCGACACAAAGCCGATGCTTAGACCGCTACACCACCGCGGACTTTAATCATATCATAGTTTAATTGATTAAGAATTAAGTTAAGTTTCCTTTATTAATCCCCTTGGGGAAATTCAGTTACTGCAAATTAACTCATCCTAGCTGTGATCTGTGTCGCGAGGAGCAGTGGGCTGCCGCCTTCATACTGCGCCCGGGGACCAACTCCAGTGCTTTTCTCAATGCCTTGGTCAGGGGCACAGACTGGAGTATTAACCCTAGCATGCATGTGTCTTTTAATGGTGAGGGAAACCGGAGCACCTGGAGAAAATCCACCACAGATACAGGGAGACTATGCAAACTCCACACAGAGGTCAACCTGAGATGACCCCCCTCCCCCAAGGTTGGACAACCCCGGGGTTCAAACCCAGCAGGCCCTTCTTGCTGTGAGGCAGCAGTGCTAACCACTGGGCTACCGTGCCACCAGCAGTAATACATGAAGTAGTAGTTATAGTAAATTTGCTACATTGCAATGATATCACAGCTAAGTGTACATGTCATGTGAAGTGCATTTAGTGTAAGTGTGTCTTCGATCATCAAGAGGTGTTACTTCGGAGAATCAGAGGACGAAGTAGATTAGCATTGCTACATTCATATTATGGTGCAGCTCCTTTGGTCCGCATCAGAAGGGACGTTCCAGTCGTCTGCCTCTCATGACAGATGTGCTTACATTTGACTTAGTGTCAACACAACAAGTGACTGGGTTCGCTCCACCTGTTCTGTCTTTTTATCATTTTGTCTATAGTTTTTGTACATTGACTCATAATCATGATGCTGATTCCCATTATAAAGGCTTTAGAATCACTTAGGTGAATATTTTCTCCCCGGCATTATTTTTTACTGTAGCAGAAATATGTATATGCTCAGTGATATATTGGCATCAATATGTTGTATATTTATACAATAGATTTCATGATGATTTTCATGATAAGAATAGTTCTTTCCAGAGGAGAGCACAGCAACTGATGCTTTGAAGTGTGATCACAGTATCACTCATATATTTTCGGAATGTGTGTGTGTTAGTGTAGATAGCGGGACCGAAAACTAAAGCACTTATGATCCTAATTCTTTTTGGAGGTGGTAGGTATTGTTCCAGAGAGTAAGGGGAAAATCCCAGAAAATTAAAATTATTCATAATTATGCATAAATATGCAAAATATGCATTCTTCTAAAAATGGCTAAAAACCACTTTTCTCGGCGTTTCAGACGATTCTGAGCATCTTTGATTTTTTCACCTATATAGTATTAAAAAAAATTTCTGGGACTTAGAAATGTTTTGGCATTATGCAAAATATATGCATTTTTGCAAAAATGCACTTATGATCCTAATTTTTTTTGGAGGTGGTAGGTATTGTTCCAGAGAGGACCAGAAAAATAGCAGAAAATTAAAATAATTATGCAAAATATGCATTTTCTAAAAATGGCTAAAAACCACTTTTCTCGGCATTTCAGATGATTCTGAGCATTTGGGGGGAGGGAGTTGGAGTGGGGGCGGATTTAGGGGCAGGGGGAAGGCGGTTAGCTGGCAGGATGAAGAGGAGGGAGATTTAGACGGGTGGATAACCAAACCGCTACATTGTAGCAGGGTTCTTCTAGTACATTAATAATTCAATAACTTCACAGTGTTAACAATATCCTATCTATACTCTTCTCCATGGCTTGTCACCACCTTGTCATGGTGAAGAAGCTTGCGTGGTCCTGAGATCCCGAGAGCAATGCCGTCTGGAGCTAAGCTCCTGGTAGGGTCACCCATGGCAGTAAGGTCAAGGGGGAGGTCCCTGACCTCAGTAGTCAAACAGGCAGAGGATGATGGCTGACTTTAGAGAACCATCACAACGGCTGGGAAGGTGGATGAAGGCTGCAGCAGAAATGGGCCCCCAGTGTCTTGGAGTCCATGCCACTGGATCCTGACCCAGATTTGTCAAGGACCATGTGGTGGCTGTATGTGCACCAGTCTCCCCACATTAAACAAAGTCATGCACAGGCATCCTCCATAAAGGGCATCCACCCTAACATCCCAGATTAAGTCCTATGGTGACCGGCAAGTGACGACGGTGGCAAGATTGTGAGATCTGGAAGCCCCTATTCATGAGCTGGCACATCAGGCAGGGAGTGCTAGATCCAGTCGCTGGGCTCTTGGAATGAGGTAGAAAGAGCCCTTTGGTAGCTGCACCCACGACTGAGCAGCCTCTTAAGGATCCACTCTGCGCACCCCACCTGGGGAAGGGGCTAGAAAAGGGGCCCTAAAAATTGCCTGCCTCAAACCTCCTGACTGGATTAGTGCATCCAGAGGGATCACCACATGTGGTCAGAAACATAGGAACGTAAACTTTGGAGGCTGGAATGTGCGCACACTGATGGATAGTGCAACTAGTGACAGATTGGAGAGGAGAACTGCGATCATTGCTAGAGAACTGAAGAGATGCCCGATTGACATAGCTGCCCGTTCTTTACGCCAGTTGATCCACCTCCGCTCTGTATGATGATTTGTCGTTGTTGCTGATGCGACCTACCACTGTGGTATCATCAGCAAACTTTATGGTGAGGTTAGAGGTGGATGATGTTGTGCAGTCGTGAGTCAGCAGGGTGAACAAGAGCGGACTGAGCACACAGCCCTGTGGAGCGCCGGTGCTCAGTGTGATGGTCCTGGAGGTGATCTTGCAGATATTGCCGTGAGAGAGGTATTAGAAGAGAAAATAAGAGTGGGAGCGAAGTAGGGGACAATTGCCTTTTTTTTTTCGTTTTCTTTCTGTCATTGTTGTGAAGTTTTATCTGAGCAAAGCAGAGCAAGTAGAAGGGGAAGATTTGGGATAAGACTCAGTAAGGAGGCAGTGGGTGAGGTATTTCTTCAATAGATGACTCCTTAGTACACAACAGAAGGTCATTCGAGCCGCGGTAACGTTGGATTTCAGTGCGCTACCCATTATTTACGGGGTATTTGGAGGAAAGTTGAGGGCAAATTTAGAGACATTTTTTTCCCTCCAAATCCAGAGTGGCAAATGTCTAGTGTGGAATAATTGTTAAAGATCCAATCCAATGAAAATCGTGTTTTTCAGTCTTGTAGTATTTTAACAGAAGATTTGTACAAGCCAGCAAAATATTGGAACTGCTGCTGTTGTGAAAATATGACTAAAGCCCCTTGAGAAACTTTCCTCCCGGTTATTAACATGATTAAACTGTGTCAGAAAACGAATCTGTTTCCGTTGAAAAATTATATTTGTCTGTAAGGTATCTACATCTAGGAGTGTATTATCCTGCTTACACCATTGTCACTTACCAAAGAATTTAAATAAAAGAGTTCACTTGTTTTTGTTTTTGTTTTTTTAACCTTTCAGACTCAGAAAGTTTAAAAGATCATAAAGCAAAAGTTAGCCGCTAAGCTAGCTTTGACTGTTCAGTGCGCTTGCTAATGGTTCAGTGTGTGGCTATGGTTACAGCGTATGAATTTAGAGCAATGATTAAACTTTAGCTTGAACTACATGTATATGAATTATAAGGTTTTAACGCACACCCTCCAGCCAATCTGAAACCAGTATTCTCTGTAACCCATGAGCAACAGGAAGTGGCCTTGAATTGGAAAGTCTGGAAATTGATTCTCTACATAGGGTATTGACCCTGGGTTGGTTTTCTGCCACTAATTTGTGGAGCGCCGACTCTGCTTCATTTATTCATTTATATTTTTCTCTCCGTTCTCACAGGAGTCACTCTCTTTGTGGCCCTTTACGACTATGAGGCGCGGACAGAGGACGACCTGAGCTTCAGGAAAGGGGAAAAGTTCCAGATTATCAACAGCACGTAAGTAGCTACAGCTGCCCGTCTGTCTGTCTGTCCGTCTGATTTTGCTCCGGGGAGGGAAGGCGTGCAGGCTCTCTTAATTATGTCCGCCTGAAAAAAACAAAAAGATGCCGGTACGAACCTCTGACAGGGCGAAGTGTGCGGTGAAAGTGGAAACTTGAGAACCTTTAAAGGGCCAACCCCCCTCCCCCAAAAAAAAGATTTGATTTGTTTGACCGTTCTACTTCAGGTTTATCACCAGTTATTTCCTGACTTGATTTTGTAAAATGAGCTTTTTTTGCAACATTTGAGCCACCTTTTACACCATCATAAATGCAATTTTTGCTTTAATTCAGTTTTTTCAAACATTCTTTATCATCCGACATTTACTGTTCATTGGTGTGCAGTTTTTCCTCATCCGAATTGAAGGTTTAAGTATACGGGGTGTTGTACATTGCACAGAATGTAATGCGACTGTAATGCCAGTGTTTTGCTATCAGACATACTCGATTGTTTTATCTCATAGGCTCAATTACACTCTTTGTAAAACCCCATGTATCCGAGATCTCATGAAAGGTGTCATGAATGAAGTCATCAGCGGGGCTTCAGTCGTAACTTTGAGCTTGAAAAGGGGTTTCATCATTTGCTTTTCCCAGTGCTGAGCGTAGCGTTTTTAAGTTGAGTTAAAAGGGATAGTAAATTGAGTATAATGGGTTGGATGCATCCTGACACGATCCAGCAGTCACAGTTTAATCGAGGTTTAAATGTAGCGGGGCGGTTCAGGTGCGGTATCCCTTCATCTGTCGTCAACGCCTCACAGCCATGACAGGAAGTGCAACTGCCTCATTTGCCCTACCTCCCACAAGTTGAATACTGCATGCACACACACACATGTGTGAGTATCAAATGTCCTCAGAAGAGTTGTAAAATCACAGACCCCCTGACCCAGTGGGGAGATTTTGGGTCCCTGCAAGGAAATGGGTTATTTCTGGACTAGGGGTTAGGTTTACAGCTAGGTATTAAAATGGTTAGGCTTAGGTCTGCTGTTAAAGTTATTGTAGGCATTAGAATTAGACTCGGGTTTAAGGTTAGAGGTTAACGCTAGGTTTATGTTTGTTTGTTCAGGTTAGGGTTAGGGTTAGGATTAGTGTTGAGGAAAGGGATAAAGTTAAAAAGATTGCAGGATTTTGACTCAAACATAGTTTGTTTTGGCCCCATGAGGATATATTAACAAACGCGAGTGTTTGTGTGTGTGGGGGAGCACTATCTTCAGGCGGCTCTTTAATCACATAGGCCTCAGAGCCAGCGGATGGTTTTCATCCACTCTCGCTCTGTCTCTCTCTGTCTCTCTGATCTTCAGACTGCTCTTGTTTTTTTCCCTCTCAAATGTCTGGTTGTTTGGGTGTTTGTGCTGCCCTCTGATGGGGCAGGTTCACCGCTGGTGGGTGGAGGGAACGTTGTGACCCCATTTATTTCCCTTAATCAACGGGAAACTCGTCTCAACTCTGTGTGTGTGTGTGTGTGTGTGCTGCTAAGGGAGTTGGAGAGTGGGTGTTTTGGGGTAGGGTGACCTTGTTCTCCAACCATATGTATGTTAATGATACTTGGGTTTACATTGTGATGAGTTTGTTTGCCTACATTTACCCTGGACCGCACAACTGGAAGGAGATCTGAAACATCACAGCCTGTCAAAAGGATGGTTTCACTTTCATGAACTGATGAAAAGAAGATAGAATGTGTATATACATTCTCCACCACACGCACACACACACACACACATACCTACATGAGAGTGAGAGTTTCTGTAATAAGTATCAGATGCAAATCCATTATTTTATAAAATATTAATGCTAAAACTAATATCAGATGGGGAGGTGATAGTTTTAGTGGTAGTACAGAGGTCACAGATTCCATTCGTTAGCCTTGCACTTTTTACAATTTTATTACGCAGCATATTTAAATTTGCTAATTTTATGCATTAACTGTATTTCCTCGCTCTGTGTAATCTATGGTGTTACATTATAATTCTGTTATTTTTGTGTATTTTGTGCATTTGACACCTATTGCATATCTGTCTGTCCTGGAAGAGGGATCCCTCCTCTGTTGCTCTTGCTGAGGATTCTCCCATATACATGTATATATTCTTTTCCTGATAAGGTTTTTCTTGTGGAGTTTCTTCCTCGTTCAGGTTCTAGGGTCCAAGAAAAGAGTGTGTCGTATGTCGCATATTGTCACATATTGTCGTATATTGTGCTGATCGTAAAGCCCTTCTGGAATACCTCGTGATTTGAGGCTATACAAATAAACTTGACTAATAGCGACAGTAGTAGTAATAGAAGAACTAATGGGAGAAGGAGCTATCATAGTGCAGTAGTAATAGTGTACAGTGGTAGCAGTAGCAGCCGTGGCCTAAAGGTTGGAGAAGTGGGCTTGTGACCGGAAGGTCGCCAGTTTGATCCCCGGACCGGCAGGAAAAAGTGGGGTAAACAGTGCTCTCCCCTCCCTCAATAACCACAGCTGATGTGCCCTTGAGCAAGGCACTTAACCCCCCCAACCAGCTGCTCAGTGGCCACCAGTGAAGACTGTGGTTGTACTGGGCAGCTCCCAGATGTGAGCATGTGGAACTGTGTGAAAGTTTAGCAGGGCGTTGCTGAAAAGGAGCACACGTGCTCAGCATACAACCCTGAGTAAATAAAGGTTAAAAATAAAGAAATTGCAAAAGTGCTGCTTGTGGTAACTCTAGCAATAGCAGTCAGTATCAGTAGTAGTTATTTTACCAGTGGTAATAGCGTAAGTGCTATTATTTGTAGTTTTGATAGAAGTAGTAATCATAGCAGTAGTACCAGCTAACAGTAGAATTAGTGGTAGTAGCAGTGGTAGTTGTTTTACTGGTAACAATATTAACAGCTTTAGTAGTAGTGGTGGTAGTACTAGTTGTAGTAGTATAAGTAGTACCATTGTAGCAGTAGTAGTTGTTGTCGTCAGTAGCCACATTTAAAAGCTTCACTTTACGAGACCCAGCCAATGACTAATGCTAACATCCAGGATGCACATGCAATTTTAGACCCCTTCTAACTCATCCCAGACAAATCTTTGAGACAAACGTTATGCTCTGCTAATATGCATGGTTCAGAGACTCATCCCAGATGATCCGACGTTTTCAAGCATGTTCGAAATTATTGGAACCAAATCTTGAGCCGATCAAATGTGATCAGATGCTTGGCGATGTGCAATAATCAATGACAGAATGAGAAGAAAGTGGTGGGCGAGGCGAGAACAACATCAAAACACAGATGAAACTTGGTGCCCACGCCTCCTCAACCATTCTCTCCATATTTTGTCCCTCCCCCCCTTTTGCCCATTTTTTGGCACAATTGAGCGCACAAAACATATCGAATGGCAAGCTGCTCTTTCTGTTGTTCAAAGCCTGTATTGCAGATGCGGCAGGTAGGAGCTGTGGTCATAAGGTCATCGGTGCCTGTCGAGGTGGCAATCTAAGAACCCGCTGGTCGACACCGATGGTGAGGGAAGCTGTCAGGCTGAAGAAGGAGGCCTTTCGGGCTTGGTTGGCCCAGGGGTCTCCTGAAGCAGCAGACAGGTACCGGGAGGCCAGAAGAGCTGTGGCCTCGGTGGTTGCGGAAGCAAATACTCACGTGTGGGAGGAGTTTGGTGAGGCTATGGAGGAGGACTTTCAGTTGGCCTAATGGAAGTTCTGGCAAACCATCCAGCAACTAAGGAAGGGGAAGCAAGGCTTGAGTCAGGCTGTGTTCAGCTGGGAGGGGAACTGCTGACCCGGACTGGGGATGTTGTCAGGAGGTGGAAAGAGCACTTTGAGGAGCTCATAAACCCAGCTAACACGTCCTCAGTGGAGGAGGTAGGGTCTGAAGACTCGGGGGAAGCCCCACCCATATCCCTAGCAGTGGTCTCTGAGGTCATTAAGAAGCTCTTTAGTGGCAAGGCGCCTGGTGTGGATGAGATTCACCCTGTGATGCTGAAGGCTGTGGACATTGTTGAGCTGTCTTGGCTGACACGCCTCTTCGGTGTCGCGTAGAGGTCGGGGAAAGTACCTGTGGGGTGGCAGACTGGAGTGGTGGTTCCCATATTTAAAAAAGGGGACTGGAGTGTATGCTCCAATTATCAGGGCATCACACTGCTCAGCCTCCTTGGGAAAGTCTACTCTAGGGTGCTGGAAAGGAGGCTTCAACCGATTGTCGAACCTCGGATCCAGGAGGAACAATGCAGATTCCATCCTGACCGTGGAACAACAGGCCAATTCTTTACCCTTGCGGAAGTGCTGAGGGAGGCATGGGAGTTTGACCAGCCAGTCTACGTGTGTTTTGTGGACTTGGAGAAGGCTTAAGACCGTGTACCCCGGGGCACACACTGTGTGTGTGGGGGGGGCGGTACTGCGGGAGTATTGGGTACCAGGGCAGTTGCTACAAGCCATCCGGTCCTTGTATAACCAAAGTGAGAGCTGTGTTCGTCTGTATTCTTGGCACAAAGTCAAACACATTTTTGATGGGTGTCGGACTCCGCCAAGGTTGTCCCTTGTCTCCGATTCTGTTTGTGATATTCATAGACAGGATTTCAAGGCGCAGCCAAGGTGAGGAGTGTGTCCTTTTTGGGAACCTCAGAATTGCATCTCTGCTCTTCGCAGATGATATGGTTTTGTTGATTTCATCACAATGTGACCTCCAGCGCGCACTGGGGTGGTTTGCAACTGAGCGTGACATGTCTGGGATGAGAGTCAGCACCTCCAAGTCTGAGGCCATGGTTCTCTACCGGAAAATGGTGGATTGCTCCCTCTGGGTTGGGGATGAGTTGTTGCCTCAAGTGAAGGAGTTCAAGTATCTTGGGGTCTTGTTCCCGAGTGAGGGTAGGAGTGAGCGGGAGATTGACAGGCGGATTGATACAGCATCAGCAGTAATATGGACGTTGTACCGGACCGTTGTGGGGAAGAGGGAGCTGAGCTGGAAGGCAAAGCTCTCAATGTACCAGTCAATCTTCGTTCCAACCCAACCGTCACCAATGGTCATGAGCTTTGGGTAGTAACCGAAAGGTTTAGATTGCGGATACAAGCAGCTGAATTGAGTTTCCTCTGTAGGGTGTCTGGGCTCAGCCTTAGAGATAGAGATAGGGTGAGGAGCTCAGACATTCGAAGGGAGCTCTGAGTAGAGCAGCTGCTCCGTTGTGTCGAAAGGAGCCAGTTGAGGTGGTTCGGGCGTCTGATTAGGATGCCTCCTGGTCGCCTTTCTTTGGAGGTTTTCCAGGCACCTCCACCTGGGGTGAGACCCCGGGGTAGACCCAGAACTTGCTGGAGGGACTACATGTCCAATCCGGCCTGAGAATACCTTGGGATCCCCCAGGGGGAGCTGGAGGGCATTGCTGGGAAGAAGGACGTCTGGAGTGCCCTACTTGCTGCCACTGCGACCCGACCCCGGAGAAGCGGCTCAAGATGATGATGATGATGAGAGATGAGATGAAGCTGCTCTTTCATGTCAGACTGCGTTTTGACAAAGTCATGTAAAAAAAAAAAAAACAGTCACCGCTCGCGTGTGTTCTCATAGAACTTTTGAGTGTCGGCAGCAGATCCTTTACCTGCGCAAGGTCTTCAAATTTGTGCACACCATGACATCAACGGAAAGACAGATTCCAAGACAGAATGTTGAGTAGTGGGATTTAGAGATTCTGAAAGGTGTGTCGTGTGCACTTGGCATTAGGAGCTACGGTTTCACACCACAGCTTACTGAACAAGACTAGAAATCCAGCTATGCCTGGTTATCCTATGTCTTTAACCTTCAGCTCATTGAAGGTCATAGAGGTCAGTCTTCCTCCTCACCACTCCCAGATGGCATCCTACTCCACATCCTGTCCTGGCCGAGGTCCTCCACATTCCACCACACACACCCCTCCCCCCCCCTCTCTCTCTCTCTCTCACTCCTATGTCTCTCTCTCCCTCTCCTAGGTCTCTGTCTCACTCTATCTCTGTCTCTCGCTGTCTGTCTCTGTCACTCCTATGTTTCTCTCCCTCTCCTAAGTGTCTGTCTGT
>JAJHIY020001434.1:0-60000 GCA_022114975.2 Lampris megalopsis | reverse complement strand
CTCTCTCTCTCTCAGTGAAGGTGACTGGTGGGATGCTCGCTCGCTCACCACCGGTGGAAATGGCTACATCCCCAGTAATTACGTGGCTCCGGTGGACTCCATCCAGGCCGAAGAGTAAGTACTGGTGCACGTGTGTGAGTGTTCTCTACAGACCAGCCGCACATGCCCTTACTGGCTTCCGTCGTGGACACGCTCTGAATTAGAGCGTTAAAATTAATGCAAGCTCCTGGACACCGTCTTCCAACAAGTGTCCAGTAGTGGACCCACTAACCCAGACAGCGTTAGCGCCTTGCTCTTCCTGTCGAGCGACACAGGGATAAACCCTGCAGTGTTGGATCCATGCCCCGACCCAGTGAGCTATACCTGGACGGACGTCCTATCTAATGCGCTAAAATCAGCTTACATCAGGAGTGTGTTGGGGCTGCAAAATGAAACAATAAAATCCTGTTTGGATGTGAAGTGCAAATGCAGCCTCGGTTCGAATTCCTATTCAACTCTGGTGTGTCAGAAATGTCTCAGAGTTCATGGCTAGATTGTAGGTATGTCCGGTCGCTAACCGATCGTCTAACATGATTTTCCATTTGTCTGGAGAAGTGGTCATCAGGGTGTAAACAGAGGCGGTAATGTTTAAGAGGGGTTTAAGAGGGAAAAGGTGCACAGCCGGGTGACGGTGCTCGTTGTTGCTCTCTAGTTTGCAAAAAGCGACTGAAATTTTTTTTTTTACTTTGTTTACGCTTCTTGACCAAATGGAGTGATTTGGCGTTTTGAGTCTTGCCATACTAGCAGCATGTCCTCATTATTTATCTATTTGTACGTTTGTCGTGTTTTTTTTTCCCCCCAACCTAAAATAGTAAATTCCTCCATTCATCTTCAAAACAAGTGTTGGTGTGTAAATCTGAATTTAATTGAGATATTCTATTACACAGTTGACAGCCTTAGAGTGTGTGTGTGTGTGTGTGTGTGTGTGTGTGTGTGTGTGTGTGTGTGTGTGCCCTGAAAGCATCAGTCTCTTCTGAGAGTGCACCGGCTGTCACTCACAGACACACACACACCAGTATACTGGTGCACTGTGAGGCGTTGTCTCTATAAATCCTCTGCAGCTTCCAGGAATGCAACACAAAGCTGGTGTGTAGAAGCATCTTTGCCTCCTCGGGGAAAGAGGAAGTCTGTTCACACTTTGGTCTCGTGCCAATCAGACTCCTCCGCATCGCTTTCTTCCACTCAGAGGAAGAGGTTGCACCATCCCAACGTCAGGTCGTAAGGAATAGGAAGGTTTTCTTCATTCACCGCCGGCTGTGTAGGTGGCGTATGTCACATTCTTGGGAATTTGTTCTTTACGTGTGAGAAAAATGACGGTGGACAATTTTGAGCACGCCGATGGAAAAATGTTTTAATTGGCAGGTCGGATCACGCGGTCGGCCACTGAGTTGTTTATCCTACTGAGCTGATTAGGATTCGCCCTCTCTCTCTGGAGTCTTGAACCGAATCAACATTTTGATTACCGGGCGATGTGTCCGACCTCCGGGCCCACCGGCCATTACGAAGAAGGAACGACTGGAACAGCGAGGGTAGTGTTGTGCGTTAGGTAATGTCAAGGATATCAAACCGAAACTAGTTTTCAGCTGGTTTAATCCGCTTTAAACAAGGGCAACAAGACTTCATCTCAACTCCATGACACGCCTTGTCTGTGACGCCAAACAGACACAAGTTAAAAACACCACCAAAAAACTGCCTTTTTAGATGTTTCTAGAAATAATCACATGTAGGTTTTCAGAAGTCCATGTGGATGGAAATGTTTTCTCCCCAGTTGTATCCGGCCAATTACCCCACTCTTCCGAGCCGTCCCAGTCGCTGCTCCACCCCCTCTGCCAATCCGGACAGGGCTGCAGACTACCTACCACATGTCTCCTCCGATACATGTGGAGTCGCCGGCTGTTTCTTTTCACCTGACAGTGAGGAGTTTCACCAGGGGGACATAGTGCGTAGGAGGATCACGCTATTCCCTCCAGTTCTGTCTCTCCCCCACCCTCGAACGAACAGAGGAGGCGCTAGTGCAGCGACCAGGGCACATACCCACATCCGGCTTCCCACCTGCAGACACGGCCAATTGTGTCTGTAGGGATGCCCGACCAAGCCGGAGGTAACATGTGGATTCGAAATGGCGATCTCTGCGTTGGTAGGCAACGGAATAGGGAAACGGTAGCTGACTTGTTTAAACAAGCGGTTCCAAACTTCAGGCACTAATAATGTCAAATGTGCATTTCTGCGTAATCCTGCCATGAGGTCTGACTGCATGTCTTTGGTCTCTGGCTGGATAAATTATTATCATGAGAAAGAGAAAATGCTGTTCATGCAAGTTCAGCTAGGATCACCTTCCTTCTTCATTTGCTTCCCTTTCTATTCATGCATCCAGAGTGGTGGGCCTGGTAATTGTAGTGGTGTTTGACCACTCCCATTTCCCAGACATCCATTCAAAATGGGAAGCCGGTGCTCGTGTGTCCTCGCCGCCCATCCAAAAAGACACGGTTGAACTTGAAATATCGCCGTTGATCTCGTGCTATTCGTTGGTCGAGGTCTTTTTCCATATTATTTTGACATACCTGCTTGTTAGACCTTTTCCTCTTCATCAAACTCACCTCTACCTGCCTGTTTCTTCTGCATTTGCCTGCTATGATGATGTAATACACTATAAAAGTGTTTATGACTTTTAATATCCATTGATTAGTTTAGCTTAAGTGTTCAACATGCCAACAGTAAAAAGTGTCAATAAGAACATTTGTTTGCGTGTAGTAAGTCTCCAGGATTATAGCTTCAAAGCATGTAGCGGACTCGGCCACAGGGGGTGAGAGCTTTAGCTAAAATCTCCTTTCTCTTTTTCCACAGCTGGTACTTTGGTAAACTGGGCCGTAAGGATGCGGAGAGGCAGCTCCTGTCCACCGGCAACCCTCGCGGCACGTACCTTATCCGGGAGAGCGAGACCACGAAGGGTAAACCGAGAACTTTGACTTTTACAAGTGTGTGTGTGTGTGTGTGTGTGTGTGTGTGTGTGTGTGTGTGTGTGTGTGTGTGTGTGTGAAAGAGATTCTGCATTCACTTCATTGCACACCGCACACACACACACACACACACACTTACACACTTACACACTTTATCTCAGACTGCCAAAGGTTAAAACGATGAGGTCATCAGAGACTTCCTGCCCCAATTATTTTGATGACTCAGCTGCGTGACGGCCCACCCTCTCGCCTTCACTACCATCTCTCCAACCCCCCCACCCACCCCCAAACCTTCATCTCATCCCTCAGGTGCCTTTTCCCTGTCTATACGGGACTGGGATGACGTCAAAGGAGACCACGTCAAGCATTATAAGATCAGGAAGCTGGACAGCGGTGGATACTACATCACCACCAGGGCCCAGTTTGACATGCTGCAGCAGCTGGTACAGCACTACTCAGGTACAGAAACTCTCAGACAGCAGAAAGGCTTAAGAAATTAAATAAATAACTAAAATCTCCTCCGCCCTGCCCGCAATGCTGAGATTGCGTCTGTTTTCGGCTGTGAAGTGGAGAGTGCAAGGACAGGACAAACTGACCCGCATTTCTTTCTCTCTGTGTAAAACACTGTAACTTTATTGTTGAAAACGATAAAGAATATTCTGTAGTCCAGAGACGGCTATAAAGAGAGAGAGAGAAGAGGATGAAAGGCAACAAAGACGACAGATGGAATTCAAACCTGCGGCGCTGTGATGTGCAAAGTATTCGACTTGGGCCACGTCCACCTTAGAAACCTGAGAAATTGGAAAAGGCTGTTTTCTTGTCAAAAATGGGTCAGATGTTTTCACGTCCTCGTAGGCGTTTTAAGATTGTTTTGGAAAGGCGTGCCACCCACACCAAAACTCCAAAACGGCAGCGAAGCACCGGCGTCTCTTCTACCGGCCACGCACAGGCCAATAGGCAGACGGAGCCTGGATCACATGACACTCATAAGCCAGCATTTTCAAAACGCTCCATTTCCCCCCGTCCACACTACGACGCGAAACTGACGTTTTCAAACGTGCTCACCCTGGAGAACGTTCTCCGTGACGCCGTTTCGTCGGTTTAAGTGCCAGCTCAGTGTGGATGGAAGGTCAACATGGAGGAAAAAAGGCTGATTTGTGTGTGTCGGTGTGGACGTGATAGACATGGCTTCAGCTTGCAGGAGTCTGTTACACTTGGCACCCCATATGGGAGAAGCCCAGCAACCACAGAAGGCATTTAGTGGTATATCCGCAGTTTTCTAACGCAATTTTAAGGATCTTTTTTCCAAAAACGAGTTTCCCTCTTATTTTCTCTCTGCATTTTGTCTGCCATCAGACACCGAACCACACAGGGTTTGCTTTATGGTACTCATATGTTAAATAAAGCAGTTTTACTTTACTTTGTGTGGGAACGTAGCTCCTCTTCTACTACGATGGTCTTTTCAGCTACACCTTGTAAATAAATGCACATATCGTGTTGTCGCATTATGAAGAACAAAAACGAAACGCCCCTAGCTTGTCTAAAATAGTTTGTGCATGAGTGTATGATGAAGTATCACATGGTTGCAGTTATTCAAAACCTTTGAAAAGCGTTTGTTCTCGCTACCGCCACTCCCTCCCTTCATTCACTCTCTAGCTCTCTTGACCCACGCTGCTCTCTGTTGCTGCCCAATCTGAGTCAACCGTAGATGTGCACGGTTGACTCAGATTGGGCAGCGACAGTGTATGAATCTTGAACGGCCATAAAAAATAGGAATCGTGCCGTCCCTGCAGGTGGTGCCCTAGGCGACCACCTAGGTTGCCTATGCCTAGAAACACCCCTGCCTCCTCTCGTCAGACTCCTCTAATCTGGAGTCCTCTCTACTTTTCTTCAAAAAAAAAAACCCCAAAAAATAAATCATATCACGCTGCATGCTCGCCTTTAAAAAAGACGTGAATGGAATAAAACAACAGCTGAACTTCGCCTTAGTGACTTGTACAGCGGAGCCGGGCCGGTGGCATTGTGGCCTCGTTTCAAAGCCCTGATAGCAGCAGCCCTCCGTTCGGCCCGGTGTCCATCATCTCCAGTTGATCCAGGACTACATTAAGCGGATGCTGTGACACGACGTTATTGCATCTCGACCTGCAGAGCTTTCAGAAATAGAAGGTGGCCCACATACAAGACGTAACCAGAGAGCAAAATAAGAAATATAAAATTCACCTTACACTTTAGTGGTCTGTTGAACTGAGGATAACAGGGTATCGTTTTGTCTCGACACCTGATCCTCTCAGCACTAGAAATATGACTGTGACGGTAGAGAGAGAGAGAGAGAGAGAGAAGTCATGTCTGGCCAAATATAGAATAACTGATTAACTTATGAATAAAATAGATTCAATTATTCTGTAATTTGTTGTAATTCAGCTATTATGACTGGTAATTGCTGAGTAAATATGGT
Organism: Lampris megalopsis; assembly: GCA_022114975.2. Lineage (NCBI taxonomy): Eukaryota > Metazoa > Chordata > Actinopteri > Lampriformes > Lampridae > Lampris > Lampris megalopsis. The sequence goes on along the minus strand of JAJHIY020001434.1, from coordinate 54,549 downwards.
TAAAATAGGGGCTTTTCTATATCTCTAGGTTGCTTCTTTGTCGCCACGTGCTGTTGAATATATTTCGCATAAAACACTGGGGTAAATTCACAAATCACATGTATTTTGAATCCTTTGTGTCACAGGGACACATAGTAATTATCCGTTAAGCCTGGATATCAGGTGAATGCTGAAGGTCGTGCTGAGCACCATGACCTCAGTACAGATAGCACGACATTCAATATTCCCCCTGATACTCAGGTGTAACATGATTACTGTTTATCTCTGTGGCACAAAGGACTCAAAATACGTGTTTGTCAGAATGTGATTTGTGGATTTCTCCCATACCGGGCTTGATACAGATTATATTTGACAGCACATCACAGTGTAATTACTAGGAAGCAAACTGGAGATATAGAAAAGACCCAGTTTATTCCTATATTATTCAGTAATTACCACTCATCATAGCTCAATTACATCTAATTTACTCATATATTACTCAGTTATTTCTCCATAATGAGCGGCCTGCAATTTAAAGTGTTACCAGGTACAAGCACACAGACAGACAGGTGGTCAGACAGCCAGTCAGACCATCAGATAGACAGACTGTCAGACAGACAGACAGACGGTCAGACAGATGGTCAGTCAATCAGACGGATAGATGGTCAGTCAGACAGACAGTCGGGCAGATGGTCAGTCAGACAGACAGCTCAGAAAGGTTCAGCTGGGTTTCAGTGTGCCTCATGGCGAACTCATCCAGATGGGAACGAGGAGCTTGTTGTTGCCGGCCGGGGACGTGCTTTGTGGCACAGCGCCCCCGCTGAAGAGACGACCACACATCAATTCAGTAATCACATTCCTTTGAGAATGAGACGCAGGTCTTTGTCCTCACTTTGCACTCGTCGCATCACCTTTTTTTCCCTTTTCTTTCATTTCTAGCTTTTATCCTTTAACGTCTCTCTGACTCGGTGCGCGTGGCCAGGTGAGAGCCACACACACAACATGTGCGATGAGACGGCCTTTGTCATTGATTGCCCTTTGCACTTGTTTATTGCTTTCTGTCTCGGCCTCTCATCTTGTCTCTCTCTCTCTCTCCACTATTGAAAGGATGGCGGGACGACGGTTCTGTTTCTTGTCATGCTCCGATCGGCGCGTTGGCAAATCGATGTTTAGGTCCACTGAAATCAACACTATGGATTTTGCCGTATGTGTTTGTGTCATGGTACATTAAGCGGCTCACCCGCTGCTCTTTACTGCCGGATGATGGGCGCCGTACCTCCCACGCAGATGACCTTGACCCCCTCTCTCTCTTTTTTTTTCTTTTTTTTTGTTTTTGTTTTTGTTTTTCAGGGCTTGTGTTGTTTTTAACGTCTCGCTTTTCCTCTGCCGTTTCAAATTTCTTATGAAATGTGATGGCAGGGGTCACCACCACCACCACTAAGCCAGCAGGCCCCGGAGGTCCTTCTTCGTAGACAAAACGGTGTCCGGTTCAGCTAACGCGTGTGATCGTCGTGCAAAACGAAACCCACTCTCACCGACACCTCGATCATCATGTGGTGGCTTAGCAACCGCGTATTGCTGCGTTAGCTGACTCCACAAACTCAGAACAAGCCAACTCCTATCGGAGAGCATTGATGATCGATGGGATTTAAATCGATCAGACGCTAAAAAAATCTGTGAGCATGGGCATGAATACCACGGTGGTTGGCGCGGTCGCCTCACAGCAAGATGGTCTTGGGTTCGAGCCCCCCGGGAAGTCCAACCTTGGGGGTCATCCCAGGTCGTCCTCTGTGTGGAGTTTGCATGTTCTCCCCGTGTCTGTGTGGGTTTCCTCCGGGTGCTCCGGTTTCCTCCCACAGTCCAGACATGTAGGTCAGGTGAATCGGCCATACTAAATTGTCCCTAGGTGGGAATGTGTGTGTGTCGGCCCTGTGAGGGCCTGGCAGCCTGTCCAGGGTGTCTCCCCGCCTGCCGCCCAATGACTGCTGGGATAGGCTCCAGCATCCCCACGACCCGGGTTGGGATAAGCGGTTTGGATAATGGATGGAGACCCTAAAAACCTTTTTGTACCAAACAACTATTCGAATGCCAATTCATGCTAATGCACAAGCTGGTAATTCGACCAAACAACAGAAAATGAAAAGGAGTTGGAGGTCCTCACTCTTACAATATTCTTACATATCTTAATTATTCATTCAGAGCCATTTTATATCAGAGGAAGACTTGTTTATTCCCTTGCAAACAGCAATGAGCTCTAGACACACCCATATTTGTATAATACAATAATAATAATTGAAATTGTAATAATAATTATTGTTATTGTAAAATAATTAAAAATTGTAAAATAATAAAAAATGAAATTGTATAGTACAACAAAAGGTACATTACTGTTTGAATCAAGTGAACAGTGTGTCTATGAATAATATCCCAAATCTACAAGCAACAGAAATAAAGCTAAACATCGAGTCTTTTGGGGCTGGCCATACATCAGCTGAAACAATTATTGTCGCTGCAATCTTCGAGAAATGAAATCGGACCGACGTCGTCGTCCTTCCCGCCAACGGGAAATGGTGTCGTGTGAAAATCCGTGACTCTCTGTAAAAGGATTCACCTCAGTATTACCACGCCTACAGTTTGGCCAAATCTTCTCATTTCACAGCGATCAGTGGCTGCTCCGAGGCTGGTGGTGCGGACTGGGCCGTGTTGACGGGTTTTTATGACGGCCGGCAGAGTGCTGTATTGATGCCCCGGCAGAGTGCTGTATTGATGCCCCGGCAGAGTGCTGTATTGATGCCCCGGCAGAGCCGTGGCAGCTGCCACAGCCGGGGCCAAATGGGGTTTGATGGCAGATGTAGAGTTATAACACTCTCATGGGTGACAAAAGAGACCTCCCTATCTCTGCTTTACTGCCCTGTGCAAACAGCCCCGATGCCTTATCACTCGCTGTCCATGGGGTGGTGGTGGTGGAGGGGGGGTACTTAAATGTCACTTTGCGAGGCCAGACTGAAAACGGCGCCCCATGCCGGGCTCAATCAATGGTGGGCAAACAAAACAGTCGCGCTTCCTCCAGAGGGAAGCGAGAGAGGCTCATGTCGAAGATGACACACCGGCCGCCCATCGTCCCACAAGGCACTCAGACACGAGGAAACAGTGATTGGCCGAATGGAACGCCAATCGCTAAGGGGTGGGTGGGGGCGGGGCTAGAGATAACGCATTGCACAGGGCCTAAAATCCCTATGGTCCACCTCTGTGTTTAACCACACGGCTGCATACGCACGCGTTGTTTCCCCGCAGAGTGACTGACAGCTCTTGCCGTCACGTCACGATCACTGCCGTGACCATGAGGTGCGCGGGAGTCGTGCGCGCCGTTAGCCAAAGTGAGCCATAATGACCTCGGGCCCCCTGGACGTCTCCTGACGGACCTGCCGCGTGCGTGGCCGCAGCAGACCAGTTTCCCCGGGCTAACCACCGGCATCATAACAGCTGGGGAAATAAAAGCCAAAGACTTTTGTTTCAGTCTGTTACGGTTTCCGTGTGCGAGGCAAACAATCGTCGGGTCACAGCTTGAAGTTAGCCGGATTTAACTCGGACCTGAGCATTGACGTTAAGTGTAGGTTCAAATGACTGCCACGCCATTTTGATTCCCAAACGGGGAGATGTTAAGAAAAACAAAAAGTAACCCAGTAAATGTTAAAATATCAAGGTTATGGTTTTTTTTAGTTGAGGATGTTACAAGTGTGGGAAAGTGGTACTGATCAGTCCGGGACGTGACGGGCAGACCATCGGTCTGTCTAACAGGATGATCTCAAACTAGGACTTGAGTCCAGTAGACCGATTGCGGGCCTCGCCATCAGGGGCCCTGACTATGGAGGTCCCTTTACTGAGCAGCTCAGACTGGTCAAGCTTATAAAAACCCTCTCAAATATGCACTCTCATTCTTGTTTCACTGTTTTTCTTCTTTTTCCTGTTTGTCCTCAAATCTACTTTTCCTTTTCTTATGTCTTCTGTCATCTCGCTAGTTGGCCCTCTTTTGTTCCATCGGTGTGTTTTAGTCATTCGTGGTTAGTAGGGTAATGCATAAAGTGCCACATAAATCAACTAATTGTTACTATTTTTGTTATTGTTATTGTTATTATTATCATTGTTATTATTATTACTGTGACTACTACTGCTATTATTGCTATTGCTACTACTTTGGACTCCCTGACCCTGGTCATCAAAGAAGGTCGAATCAGTTCATCCGGATACAACGTTTATTGACGTTTATTATTATTGATCTGTCGATAAACATTGTATCCAGATGAACTGATTCAGCCTTCTTTGATTTCCTTACCTGGATTGTGCATCAAGACCCTCTCTTGACCCTGTGTGTTTCAGGAAGTGTGGGGATTTTCAAACTGTGATTTTTGACTTGTGTTTCTGCTCTGTGCCTGCTCCGCTGTATGTGCTGTCACAGTGAGAGTTCATTTCTATTGCCTTCTGTTCTCCCCTGTTCCTCCCCCTCCCTGCTCTTCTGTTCTCCCCCCTCTCTCTCTCTGTCTCTCTGTCTCTCTCTCTGTCTCTCTCTGTCTCTGTCTCTGTCTCTCTCTCTGTCTCTCTCTCTCTCTCTCTCTGTCTCTTTGTCTGTCTCTCTCTCTCTCTCTCTCTCTCTCTCTCTCTCTCTCTGTCTCTCTCTCTCTCTCTCTCTCTGTCTCTCTCTCTCTCTCTCTGTCTCTGTCTCTGTCTCTGTCTCTCTCTCTCTCTCTCTCTCTCTCTCTCTCTGTCTCTCTGTCTCTCTCTCTCTGTCTCTCTCTGTCTCTCTCTCTCTCTCTCTGTCTCTCTCTCTCTCTGTCTCTCTCTCTCTCTCTCTCTCTCTGTCTCTGTCTCTCTCTCTCTCTCTCTCTCTCTCTCTCTGTCTCTCTCTCTCTCTGTCTCTCTCTCTCTCTCTCTGTCTCTCTCTCTCTCTCTGTCTCTATGTCTCTCTGTCTCTCTCTCTCTGTCTCTCTGTCTCTCTCTGTCTCTCTCTCTGTCTCTCTCTCTCTGTCTCTCTCTCTCTGTCTCTCTCTCTCTCTGTCTCTCTCTCTCTCTCTGTCTCTCTCTGTCTCTCTCTCTGTCTCTCTCTCTCTGTCTCTCTCTCTGTCTCTCTCTGTCTCTCTCTCTGTCTCTCTCTCTCTCTCTCTCTCTCTCTCTCTGTCTCTCTCTCTCTGTCTGTCTCTCTGTCTCTCTCTCTTTCTTTTTCTTACCTGTAGCAGGCTTTGCCATCTAAGTTCCTTCTATCTCACCGCATATCTCTCTTATCTTTCTTTGCTGTGTGTGTGTACACTGTCTGTGTCTGTGTGTGCGTGCGTGCTTGCGTGCGTGGCACTCGCTATGCTGGTCTACGCAGACCGACCCGCTGGGCTCTGCTGCCGATTGGTGGTGCCCTGCCACAAGGGGATGCCCCGCCTCACCGACCTGTCCGTCAAAACCAAAGACGTGTGGGAGATCCCGCGGGAGTCGCTGCAGCTGATCAAGCGTCTCGGGAACGGGCAGTTCGGGGAGGTCTGGATGGGTACGGACCCGATCACCTCCGCAGCCGCCCGACCCAGGAGGCGGTGGGGAAACGCCACTTCCAGAACCAGGCAGGGACACCAGACAAGGGTCCAAACCAAAAACGGATGATTTAGACACGAGGAGGACGAGTCAAGCGCACCTAAGTGCAGGCTGTGGGAACGGTGACATCTTAAACATGGGCGGGGCTAAACATTTGATTGACACAAGCGACCCAGCCCACTCCAGGAGAGTTGTGGTTTTCTCCATTTCATGGACCGCATAAAGTATTTACAGAAAGGAGGTTTGGTTATAAAGTCAACTCACCCACCACACAGTGAGTTAACTGTGTCCAAATTAGGTTTTTTTTTTACTTTTGTGTTATGATTCGCTGTGTGCGGCAGACAGGTGAAGGCCACACGGTTATCCAATCAGGAGTTGTCTCTCTTAATATGAGTAGTGAATGGCAGAAATGGGTAATACCGTAATGTCAGACTGATATATATATATCGTCCCTCATCATTACGTTATCTTTTTAGTAGTAGTATTTTTCTATAGTTTTAAAAAATGTCCCACTGGAATGTGACAGTGGTTGCCAGAAGTGGATCCCGCGGCCCGTGCCCCATTTCCCGTGAAACATCTGGAAAGGGCCGTGTTTTTAATACGTCACCGCCCCGCACGCCTGCACTTCGAGGCATGTCCCATGCCGCGCTGACGTGACCGAGGGGTCATTTCAAACTCGTCCTCCCTCCCAAATCTCTTCAGACGACATTTAAACTGTCTGGTGACTCCGCCGCTGTCACGGTTCCAAGATGGCCGCCTTCCAGCCGCCTCGTTGCATGTTCCACCGTCTGATAGTTAACCCTGTGTGCCTTGCCTCCCCCCCTCCCCTTACAAACCCCCTGTCCTCCCCCCTCTGCCCTCTAGAAAATGTGGATGGTTTGTGTTTTAAGTTAACGGGCGTGTGTGTGAACTACATCCCCGACACGGTGGGCCTGAATCATGACGCCTGGGAGATTGACCGGAACTCTCTTGAGTTGGAAATAAAGCTAGGGGCGGGATGTTTTGCTGAAGTGTGGTATGGTAAGAAAACCCATCGAACTCTCATCTCTCTCTTTTCATTCTGGGGCGTCTCTCGGTGGTCGATTTGATGATTTTCAATTAACCTTCCTCCCCCCTCCCCCCCCCGGGGTTCTTTAACCTGCCAAAAAGGGGAAGAAAAGATAAACAAATTGCTTTTCTTTTTCTTTTTTTTCTTTTTTTTTATCCTAATTGGAGATAAAAGCCTAAAATTCGCCTCGTTCCTTTTTTGGGACCCCTGCCGGGTATTGCTGGTGTTCCTTATGTAACACTTAATCCACAAAACCAGATTTTGAACATTAGTTTTTGATTAGAAATCCAATCAGCCAGTCCCCCGTTGCTGTTTTCTTCGTTTCATTATGTACAAATTCAACTCTGTCGACAGCCAAGTAGGTTCGCTCAATGTTGGAATGAGTTTTGGTGGTAAAAACACGAAAGCACAAACACGTTTTGGTAAAAAAACAAAGATCGAACATTATCCATGAAAAAGAAACTAAAGTTATATCGACGCCGTACGTGTATGTTTAGCAGAGATTTGGGGACATGCTCTGTTTTCCTGTTACTGGTGCAAACTGGGAATGGGCCCCCCGCCCCAGCTGACGCCCAGTCCTCCAGGATCCCATTACCGCACAAACCAGTGGGTGACTGTGGCACTGCTCCCCCAACAGGGCCGCACAGCTGTTTCTCTAACAAACCCTACCCTCTGAGATTTATGGCCTTACCCTTTAATTAAACCCACCCTTCCCCACCCCGAACCAGACCCGCCCCCCCTTCCTTGCCTCCATAACCCGGCAGCAACACGCCGTAGAAAACACATGTAGGACAAATGTCAACCGAGAAGCGAAGGTCTGTCATTCCCTTAAGGTCGCCGCCGGCATCATGACCTCCACTGACGGTCATGGAATGAGATGAACGCGGCACCACAACAGCTGACGTAGCGCTGTTCAGAGCCGTGTGTACGCAGGGTTTAACCTGTTTCCAGCCCAACACCTAAACCTTCCGGTTTCATTAAGACACCCCTCACGTTTGCATCTCCGGCCTCGAGACCCGAAGTGATGAACCGGAGTCGCTCGTGTCCCGTTTTTGTGCAAATATGAGCAGGTGGCGCCGTCAGTCAGATTATAATTGCGTGGCATCTGCGGCGTCAACAAATATGGAGGCGGCCCTTCGAGTTTTGCGTATTTCCGATGAGCGATGCCCGAGAAGACGTGGGTTTTCCTGATGTTCTCCGGCAAAGAATTTGGCAAAGAATCCACAACCGTAACCTTAGGAAGAATTTTGTCCCCACGTCTGTCCAAGTTGAACAGTGACCCGAGACACACACACACACACACACACCACCATCATTGTTTTGAAGGGAAATGACACGTTTAGGGGGCGTTGTGCGGCCGTCTGGGTGGTGTAGCGGTCTATTCCGTTGCCTACCAACATGGGAATCACCGGTTCGAATCCCCGTGTTACCTCCGGCTTGGTTGGGCATCCCTACAGACACAATTGGCCGTGTCTGCGGGTGGGAAGCTGGATGTGGGTATGTGTCCTGGTCGCTGCACTAGCTCCTCCTCTGGTCGGTCGGTCGGTCGGTCGGTCGGTCGGTCGGTCGGTCGGTCGGTCGGTCGGTCGGTCGGGGGATAGCGTGATCCTCCAACGCGCTACTTCCCCCTGGTGAAACTCCTCACTGTCAGGTGAAAAGAAGCGGCTGGCGACTCCACATGTATCAGAGGAGGCATGTGGTAGTCTGCAGCCCTCGCCGGATCGGCAGAGGGGGTGGAGCAGTAACCAGGACAACTGCGGAGAAAAAAGGGGGGGGGTTCATTGTGCGGCTAACTACCACACACGTCCATACATACACAGCCAAAGTCATTTGTATAGAAACTAGAGGCGACTTCCTGTTTCCCGCAGGAGTCATTAGTTGGTCACTGCAGCCGTTAATAACCGGACTGAGTGTGAGCTGGATCGGATTAAGCGTTGAAATAGGGAGCGAGAGCCGCCGTTCGCTGTCGTGTGAACGGGGCCTAAATGAACGGGGCCTAAAATAACGTACAGGAGACGACTAATCGGTGAACTCAGCCGGCGCGGTGTTGGGCAGGGAGGAGAACCTGCATGCACACGCCTCTCTGTGGTACCTGGGTAAGTATCCCAGACAGACCGGAGGCGTAGTCCCGAGGTTCAGCGGTGACTGGCTGACGTCCAGTGAGGAGCTTACAGGCCGGTCGCTTTTGTTAATCAGCCCTTACAGAGGATTATATACTTTGCCCCGTTGGCATATTTTGGATTTTAAAACCCACAGATTTTTTTTTTCCCCTTTCACCCATCTCAAGTCGAGGTCCTCTGTAAACCTCGAAACCGTTTCCTTATCCCCCGGGACAGCCTTTCTGCACGAGACTTAAAACGCCGGTCCTCGTGCCGTCATCTCGTTCTGTCTCCCCTGTTGGTCTAATCGTCATTTCAAAGCAAGAGTCCCATTTTGTTTTTATTGAATTTTCCTTTTTGGGGGGGGGGGTGGTTGTGACGTACGAGCATGATCCCCTCTGCACGCCGACAGTCACCCGCTGTGTTCAGTATCCACACCGGCCGGGTTGTCGAGTCCTGCTCTGTAGCGGTGCCAGTGATGTGGTGGCTTTTACTGACGGCGGCGTGTTTGTGGGCACCCAGGGACGTGGAACGGCACCACGAAGGTGGCGGTGAAGACCCTGAAGCCGGGCACCATGTCCCCCGAGTCGTTCCTGGAGGAGGCGCAGATCATGAAGAAGCTCCGTCACGACAAGCTGGTCCAGCTCTACGCCGTGGTGTCCGAGGAGCCCATCTACATCGTTACAGAGTACATGGGCAAAGGTGGGTTAACGAACGCACACGTTCATGTTCAGTGCACGTTTGACTCGTGCGTACGTGGACATTTTGTCCGCGTTCCCCGTGTCCGGCGTCTGGACACGAATATTCTGGGATACAAAATGGGAATGCAGGTTTCTGGGTACACACTTTTCCATTGCAGACAGCAAAGGCTAAAGCCTAGTAGAGATACTGACAACACGGGCGGCGCGGTGGTTAGCGCTGTATCCTCACAGCAAGAAGGTCCAGGGTTCGAACCCGGGGGTTGTCCAACCTCGGGGGTCATCCCAGGTCGTCGTCTGTGTGGAGTGACATGCATGTCAGGGTTAATACTCCTGTCTGTGCCCTGACCGAGGCGTGGCAAGACCAACTGGAGTTGGTCCCCGGGTGCTGCACGGCGACTGCCCACTGGTCCGAGCTACACAGCTAGGATGGGTTAAATGCAGAGCAGAATTTCCCCCCAGGGATGAATATAGTATATCAAAATCAAGCTAAAAAAACATGCCCACACAATTACACACACACACACACTCAAGTACACATTTCAAATGCTAACTGGATCACATTGCATGCAAAAGCATAGCCTACATCAATACTGCACACGCACACACACTGCAAAGGCAGGAGAACAAACAGGAACACACCCATGCGGGCCAAAATGTTTGGAGGGTACAGCTAATAACATTCTGCAACCATCAGCTTGCACAGTTGTTTGCTCAAAACAATCAAATGTGTGTATTTTTGGCACAAGTGTAATTGTTTCATTTGGGTCTGTTTTGGGCTGGTATGCTGTTGTTGTTGTTTTTTTATGTTTGGTGTGGTAACAATTAAGGCCTACCAAACAAAACAGTCCTCCAAGGCGCCGGGATTTAGGAATCCCACATGAAAGAGCCACGCACACACTTAAAACAAAGAGAGAGGGAGAACAGACTTGGATTTGCATCGTTGTGTTTTGAAAATGACGGGACTGCCCCATCCAGGTCAGCCTGTGGACTTCCAACACAAACCTGCTTTGAAGAGAAACGCGTTTCGTCTTAGAGCTCATCAACGTGGCGTTATTAAAAGTCAATTCATGTTGATTCATATTATCTACGTTCTGTTATCTGTTATCTACGCTCCAACACCGACCTGCCGAGCTTCAGATAGGACGGATAGGACAGATGGGACAGATAGGATAGATAGGACATATGGGACAGATGGGACAGATAGGATAAATAGGACATATGGGACAGATGGGACAGATAGGATAGATAGGACATATGGGACAGATGGGACAGATAGGATAAATAGGACATATGGGACAGATGGGACAGATAGGATAGATAGGACATATGGGACAGATGGGACAGATAGGATAAATAGGACATATGGGACAGATGGGACAGATAGGATAGATAGGACATATGGGACAGATGGGACGGATGGGACAGATGGGACAGATAGGATAAATAGGACAGATAGGACAGTCTGAGTCACCAGTTACACCAAAACATGACTAGCTGCTAAATCTTTTCATTGACTTTGATGTGATGTGAACAAAGAGGACGTAAGTTGCAGCACAGCGGTCTATTCCGTTGCCCACCAACACGGGGATCGCCAGTTCGAATCCCCGTGTTACCTCCGGCTTGGTCTGGCGTCCCTACAGAAACAATTGGCCGTGTCTGTGGGTCAGTCAGGGCGCCTGTTTGGGGGGGGGGGAATGGCGTGATCCTCCCACGCGCTACGTCCCCCTGGCGAAACTCCTCACTGTCAGGTGAAAAGAAGTGGCTGGCGACTCCACGTGTATGGGAGGAGGCATGTGGTAGTCTGCAGCCCTCCCAGGATCGGCAGAGGGGGTGGAGCAGCGACCGCGATGGCTCGGAAGAGTGGGGTAATTGGCCGGACCCCAATCAAATTTTGGCCAATTACCCCACTCTTCCGAGCCGTACCGGTCGTTGCTCCACCCCCTCAGCCGATCAGGGAGGGCTGCAGACTACCACATGCCTCCTCCCATACATATGGATTCACCAGCCACTTCTTTTCACCTGACAGTGAGGAGTTTCACCAGAGGGACATACTGCATGGGAGGATCACACTATTCCCCCCAGTTCCTTCTCCCCCACCGAACAGGCGCCCTGACCGACTAGAGGAGGCGCTAGGCAGCGACCAGGACACACACCCACATCCGGCTTCCTGCAAGCAGACCCAGCCAGTTGTGTCTGTAGGGACGCCCGACCAAGCCGCATATTAAATTGGCTGTAGTAGTAGTAGTAGTAGTATTCATTGCTGTTTTGACTGCAGCTGCATAATGAGAACTAACCAGATGTATGGCAATCCAAGTCTAACAAACAACTCATTGCCAGCCCACCGCAGACTTGTGATTTTTGGCGTCTGTCACTAAACTCTCACAGATTTTTTTCTAGAATTGGACCACGATGACGGACACAAAAAAAAAAAAAGCAAAGGAAAAATTCCGACTTGGTGTGTGATGTGATCTTAACAGCAGAAACCTCTCTGGTGTGTTTTAGGAAGCCTGCTGGACTTCTTGAAGGATGGAGAAGGTCGAGCACTGAAGCTTCCCAACCTGGTGGATATGGCCGCTCAGGTATACGGCATCAGGGAGAGATTATGACATTAACCTGAAACTCAAACACGGCGTTTCACAAAGTCAGGACTGGTTCATCTCTCTTGTCGGCTGTTAGGTTTGGCAACAGTCAGCCATCACTCATCCATCCGATGTAGTCACGCACATAGAAATGTCAGGTCTCCTGAAAAAACAGATTGTTCTGTTTGAATTAAGCAAATTTGAAGGAATATCAGGTAGTCATGGTCTCTGAAGACTTTTTAAGACCTGCAAACAAAAGAAGTTCTGTTAATGTGTTGTTGAATGAGATGTTTTGTCTGTTATCATATTGCAGCAACAATATTTGGCAGATGTACTTTTCATTAAAATGTTGAGATCAATGGGGCATCCGGGTGGCGTGGCAGTCTGTTCCGTTGCCTAGCAACACGGGGCTGCCGGTTCAAATCCCCATGTTGCCTGGCTTGGTCGGGCGTCCTTACAGACACAATTGGCCGTGTCTGCGGGTGGGAAGCCGGATGTGGGTATGTGTCCTGGTCACTGCACTAGCACCGCCTCTGGTTGGTTGGGGCGCCTGTTCAGGGGGGAGAGGGAACTTGGGGGAATAGCGTGATCCTCCCACATGCCACTACCCCCTGGTGAAACTCCTCACTGTCAGGTGAAAAGAAGCGGCTGGCGACTCCACATGTATGGGAGGAGGCATGTGGTAGTCTGCAGCCCTCCCCGGATCAGCAGAGGGGGTGGAGCAGCGACCGGGACGGCTCGGAAGAGTGGGGTAATTGACCGGATACAATTGGGGAGAAAAGGGGGGGGGGTCCAAAGTAATCCAATAGTGATTTAGTTACTTTACATTACTTGCAGGAATCAAAATAATTACATTACCTAGTCAGGTCACTCGGTAACGGGTTACGTTTCAATAGTAACTTTCCCCACACTGTAAATAGGTGGCAGCAGGCATGGCATACATCGAGAGGATGAACTACATCCACAGAGACCTGCGCTCTGCCAACATCCTGGTGGGAGATAACCTGGTGTGCAAGATCGCCGACTTTGGACTTGCCAGGCTGATCGAAGATAACGAATACACAGCCCGGCAAGGTGAGGTGTACCTTCCTACTTCATACACATACACACACAGGTGACCTCCGGCTTGGTCGGGTGTCCCTACAGACACAATTGGCCGTGTCTGCGGGTGGGAAGCCGGATGTGGGTGTGTGTCCTGGTCGCTGCACTAGCGCCTCCTCTGGTCGGTTGGGCGCCTGTTCAGGGGGGAGGGGGAACTGGGGGGAATAGCGTGATCCTCCCATGCGCTATGACCCCCTGGCGAAACTCCTCTCTGTCAGGTGAAAAAGAAGCGGCTTGTGACTCCACATGTATGGGAGGAGGCATGTGGTAGTCTGCAGCCTCCCCGGATCGGCAGAGGGGGGTGGAGCAGCGACCGGGACGGCTCAGAAGAGTGGGGTAAGTGGCCAAGTACGCTCGGGGGGGAAAAAAGGGGGAAAATCCAAAAAAAACAGAACCGCTCTCTCATAAATGTATGAACATAATAAACATGTACCCATGTGAATACGGATACACACAATAATGTGCAGTGCATTGACATGCCTCTGCTGTCTCACACACACAAAACACACACACTCACACATTCACATACACACAAATATGCACTTACACATAAATACATGCTCGCATACTGTGCAAACAATGTGCAGTGCCCTCATTTTTGTGCAACATGCATTCACTTCCTGATACACACACACACACATACATATATATATACAAGTAAGTGCACCTACACACAGACTGAATAATACACTGTCCCTCTTACACACACAAACACACGCAAACGTAGACACAAACACAAACCTACATAATCGCACGCATGCACACACACATTTGCATTAGGTAATGGAGGGAGTTATCTCAACAGGCCCCAAATTTAATTCCTACCAAATGGTCGCCAGTTAAGCCACATTCAAGAGGCACCGCCAAGCATGTTTTCACTCTCGGTCTGTCTGAATTAAACAACGTCAGGCACCCCCTGCCTGTTAGAAGGAGAGAAACGTACAAATAGTTGCCTCTGGGCTGTTCTTTTCTTGATCTCCCCAGGTTTCCCGTTTTAATAACTGCTGTTTTCAAAATGGCTCAACCAAGCGGTACAGCAACAACAACTTGTACAGCAGCACTAAGTACAAGTACCATTTTCTTCAGACACTAGCACCCCTCTGGAGAGAGAGCAAGAAACAGAGAGAGAGAGAGCCACTCAAAAGGAGTTAAAGCATTTCAAAAGTTTTACAGCATACAGTGCCGTGGAAAAGCGTTTGCCCCCTTCCTGATGTCCTCTATTTTAGCATATTTGTCACGCTGAATGATTTCAGATTTTCATATAAAATGCAATAAGACCAGAACAACCCAAGTAAACACAAAATGCAGTTTTTAAATGATCATTTCATTTGTGGAAGGAAACAGGTTGTCCAACACCCATATCACCCATATGAAAAAGTAATTGCCCCCCCTGAACTTAATAACCGGTTGCGCCACCTTTAGCAGCGACAACTGCAACCAAACACTTCCTATAATTGGAGATCAGTCTTTCACATCATTGTGAAGGAATTTTGACCCACTCTTCTTTGCAGAATTGCTGTAATTCAGCAACATTGGAGGGTTTTCCAGCATGAACTGCTCGTTTAAATATCTCAGTGGGGTTCAAGTCAGGACTTGGACTAGGCCGCTTCAGAACCTTCATTATGTTTCTTTTGAGCCATTCTGAGGTGGACTTACTCTTGTGTTTTGGATCATTGTCCTGCTGCACAACCCAATTACACTTCAGCTTCAGATCACAGACTGATGACCAGACGTTCTCCTTCAGAATGTTCTGGCAGAGAGCAGAATTCATGGCTCCTTCAATGATGGCAAGTCTTCCAGGTCCTGGGGCAGCAAAGCATCCCCACACCATCACACTACCACCAGCATGTTTGACTGTTGGTATGACGTTCTTATTGTGAAATGTTGCGTTAGACAGCTTTAATCAAGCACCTGACACCATTGGTGACTAGGTTTCCCTCTATTGAGTCTTTTCGACTGGACGATAGATCAGCGCGTGAAGGGACTCATGCAGAGTCATGGGGGGGAGGGTGTAACCCATATGAAATAAAAGGCTACTAAAACCCAGTCATTTAGAGATGTAATTGCATGTTGTTCCCAGCAGAGGGACGCTGGCAGCACATTTTAAGGTTTTTTGTGCTGTGTGCAGGAGCCATTTCCTTTGTGCTGGAGATCTCATCCTGTGTTGCCACGAATTAAACCTTACCTGGTATGAAACGCCATAAAGCAGTCCTAAAATCGTGAATATTTCCATATATAGACACAAATAAGCTGTTCTTTTATCAGAATCCCAGCTGTGAATGTGAGGGAGGCAATTTCTGTCCAGTTATAAGTGTTTGAAACTCCGGTGAGGCCAGCCACTGTGAAGAAATACTACACTGCACTTGGCGTTCATGTTCAGATATTTTATAAAATGGATGTTTATTGAGCTTTCAGTGGGATAAGCTGTGGCATCATTGGTGGATTAATTGTAAAGCGCTTTGAGTGGCTGTTGCGGCTAGAAAAGCGCTATATAAAACGCAA
Organism: Lampris megalopsis; assembly: GCA_022114975.2. Taxonomy (NCBI): domain Eukaryota; kingdom Metazoa; phylum Chordata; class Actinopteri; order Lampriformes; family Lampridae; genus Lampris; species Lampris megalopsis. The sequence continues at coordinate 38,969 of JAJHIY020001434.1, read as the reverse complement.
CTTGATTGATTGATTTACGCCAGACATAACGGGACCCGTGTCTTCCATAAAGTTCCACTTTGGACTCGTCTGTCCACAGAACGTTATCCCAGAAGGCTTGGGGCTCATCAGTGTGCTTTGCAAATGTGAGACGAGCACTAATGTTTCTTCTAGTTAGCAGTGGTTTGCGTCTTGCAACTCTCCCATGAATTGCGTTTTTGCCCCGGTCTCTTTCTTATTGTCGCATCATGGACGATGACCTGAGCTGAGGCTAGAGAGGCCTGCAGTTCTTCAGAGGTTGCCCTGAATTTTTTTGTGATTTCCTGGATGAGTTGTCGCTGCATCCTTGGGGGAATTTTGGTAGGCCGGCCACTCCTGGAGGATTCACCACCGTTCCCGGTTATCTCCATTTGGAGAAAATGGCTCTCGCTGGTGTTCTCTGGAGTCCCAGAGCCTTAGAAATGACGTTGTAACCCTTTCCAGACTGACATATCTCAACAACCTTTTTCTCATCTCTTCCTTTGTTTCTTTTGATGGCGGCATAGTGTGCCGCTGGTTGAGACCTTGTAGTCTACTTCACATGGATGGTGAGGTTATAAATGAGTCATGTTTAGATTCAAGAGGGCTGGTAGTAATCAGGCCAGGGTGTGTCTGCCCTAACTGAAGCCAATGATCAGTTAAATCTGGTTAATTGGTAGATTGAGTAACTAAGGGGTAATTACTTTTTTCCCACAGGGTCAGTTGGTTTTGGATACCTTTTTTTTTAATGAATAAAATTAGATTATCATTCAAAAAGTGCATTTTGTGCTTGCTTGGGTTCTCTTGGTCTTATATGACATTTTGTATGAAGATCTGAAACAATTGTGTGAAAAACATGCAAGAATAGAGGAAATCGGGAAGGGGGGGGGAAATCCCCCCCAAAAAAATAGCGATCGTTTCCCTTTAACTCAGGGGGTGGGCCCCCAAAAAGACTTGGCAGTAGGGCCCCCCAAAAAAGGGTAAACGGCACTGCCTGCACGGATTTGATCCAGCGGCCTTAAGGCCGTCCTGCTGCCTGCCATAGGAGAGAGCGGATGATTTACCCATCCTTAAATCCCCACGTCCCAAAGTCTGTATCGCATTCTACCATCCACTTCCTGTGACGCTGAGATTGTTCATTTCTACCTTTCTTCCTGCTCCCCCCGACCCCACACCTCGCCGCAGGTGCCAAGTTCCCCATCAAGTGGACCGCCCCGGAGGCCGCACTGTACGGGAAGTTCACCATCAAGTCTGATGTTTGGTCATTCGGCATTCTGCTCACCGAGCTGGTCACCAAGGGTCGGGTACCCTACCCAGGTGAGGAGGACGAGGAGGGTGGTTTAAATGGAACCAGGAGTAGGGCGTTAAATAGATGTAATTTTTTGCCTGAATTCGATGGGGAGACTTTTTTAATGAGAGCCAGACTACTGTTGTAATAAAAAACAAGAGTTTGAAACGCAGAATAGGAAAATGTGCAATTTCTATGACAACGGGCATCTCCTCCTGCTGTTTATTTCAAGTAAATGGATATTTCATGGTTGAGTAACCTTCTCTCCTCTGCCAGAATCTGATATAGGCCTTAATCTGAGGGAGAGAGAGAGAGCGAGAGAGAGAGAGTAGGCGGTAACACTGAGCGTATTCAGCAGCTCGGGGTCAAAAAGGGAGGGGAAACACATGTTTGTCCAGATGGGCCTGGTGGGTTGGTTTGTGCGAGGGAGAAGGTGATGGAGGTTAGCACGCAATGGGGGCCTAGTAACAGGGATGAGAGCGTCACGCCGACAGATGTCTGAGTGACTCTCCGAGGCCTCCGCTGGTTCCTCGGTGGTGCAGCGAGGCCTCTCCTTCAGACAGGAAAGAGAGACGGAGAACCTCAGCTCTTAAGAGAGGATAAACAGCGGCGGGATTTCAAGGATCTGTATCTGTTTGTGTTGAAGGTCATTGGCACTGAATGAAAGCATTTCCTCTCTGACAAACTGTCAGATTCATTGGTTTAAAAGCCCTCTGTGCATGCACTTTGTGTGTGTGTGTGTGTGTGTGTGTGTGTGATTGATTGATTGATTGACGCCCAGGTATGAACAACCGGGAGGTGCTGGAGCAGGTGGAGCGAGGCTACAGGATGCCTTGCCCTCAGGACTGTCCCATCTCCCTCCATGAGCTGATGGTCCAGTGCTGGAAGAAGGACGCGGAGGAGAGGCCCACCTTCGAGTACCTGCAGGCTTTCTTGGAGGACTATTTCACTGCGACTGAGCCTCAATACCAGCCAGGGGACAACCTGTGAGCCCTCTGGGGCCAGTGCCAGGCCCCAGTGAGGCCTGGATGGAGACAGGACTGGCTAAACCAGGGGATCGTAAACTCTGGAGCCTTCCCCGGCCAGCCTTCCTTTAGGGACCTGTACAGCTTCGTCGGCTCCACTGAGCATTTAAATTCCCCCACCCTTCCCCGAACACCGCCCTTTTGTCAACCATCTGCCTCCAACACGCTCTCTGCGGCCAATTTCGAGATAGAGACTCTGCGAATGAGATATGAAGGGAGGTGACGTGTGTGTGTGTGTGTGTGTGTGTGTGTGTGTGTGCGTGTGTGTGTGCGTGCGTGCATGTGTTTGTATGTGTATGAGATCACCGTCTGGATGGAACGCCTTCAAATTGAGAAGTCGGAGGGGTTGGTTCAGAGGACACGGAGGGTGAACCAGGAGTTGGCGAGGGTTGTCATGATGCAATGTCAAGCTTGTATTTGGTGTAAATAAGAACAGCTTGTTTTAGATTTTGTCTCTCCGTTTGCTTCTGTCAAAGAATTTTTACTTATTTTCTCCTGCACAAAAATGACGACAGTAATTATGATGATGGTAATGACGTTGATGATAACGAGGGCGGCCGTTGTAAAGAAATGGAGGAAGAGCACCACCTCCGATAAACATCTGGATGGTAACAGACGTCGCCAGCCTGTAACTGTTTTACAGCTCTTACATTATTTTCTAGAGATCGAATCGGACTACCGCTCTATATATTTTTGTTCTCGGTTTTGATAAAAAGCAAGAAATTCTCCACCGGAAATATTACTTAAACATCAGCTCTTCATTTAATAATCGCTAAGAGGATATGATGTCACTATGCCGTCTTTTTTTCAACGTCAGCACAAGTGTCCTGTAGAGTCCTAGCTTGGATGTGAGATGTTTTGTTGAATAAGGCCCATGATGCCTCCAGAAGCCTCAACAGCAATTTGCGGTTTCCCAGAACCGCCACATCCCACTTTCGACTACATGTTCATTTTAATTCTCTCTATCTGCAGTTTCACGTGCATGCTTCGAGCCAACTACTTCATACGACCGACCGGCCACAGCAAAGTCACTCCAACCTTCTCCAAACAGTAAAACTCGAACATGGGGTGAGTAGCTGTCCGTCATAGAGAGGGGTGGGATTATAAACTGGAAGTCTTTGTAACCTTGACCCCGGTAAATCAAAGAACCGCAGGTGAAGGCTAGCACTCGGGAGTCTTTCCCTGAAGCTGTTCGTAGTTAGCGGTGAGCAGTCAACATGGCGGTGGAAGTAGTTGTGGGAAGAACGAACAGATAAGAGTTTGCGGACTACTTGAAACCCCGCCCATTTTCACACCTGGCCAATCACAGCGGAGAGCGGGCGTAGACGGGATGTCGGTTTCAGAAAGTTACAGACAATTTCGAATGCTGACCCCCACCAATCTGAATGTCAGAAAGAAGCTCGCCGACATTATCCGTGGTTGGGCTTAGCACTTTGATTGAGGCCTGGAACAGGCCTGAGGCGGACACCCAGTTCACCACCCCGTGTCCAGGAGTATTTAATCTGGCGTCAGGACTCACCCACAGCCGGTTTATAGGAAAACCCACAGCAGTCGTACACGAGCAACAGCAGTGGCCTAAAGGGACCGTTAAAGGAAAACACTGGTATTATTTAACCTGAACCCTGGTTTCCTGTCATTAGGGGTCAAACCTAACAATGGGCAGCACAATCTTTTAAACTGATTCATTAATGAGCAAGCTAGCATCCGCCGACTGCTGCGCACCAGGCTGCAATATAACGCCTCGATTAAAAACGGTTTCTTTTGGCACTAACGGATTCAGTATGGTTGTGAGAAGTTTCTGGAAACACTTGCCGTCATGAAGAGACAGTCAGACAGTTTTAACATGTTCTTTTTTGCACATCTCTCAAACTTCACACTTCCACTGTCGTCTCCCTCCAACAGCCCACTCCCCGCAGGATTACTGATTCAGACGTCCACTACGGGTTAGAAATGGATTGAGATCTACAGAGTCACATGATTTATATCGTAGCATTCCGAGTCTGTTAGTACCCCAAAAGAAAATTGATTTCAGTGGGTGTTATTTATAATTTCTGTTTCTAAAATTCTGCTATCTGTCACTTGGTTTGAATCCTAACGATGGGAGAGTAGGGTTTGGGTTAGAAAATACCGGAGTTTTCCTTTAACCCCTCATTTTAACGCCTTGTGCACTTGGATCAGCGTCTTCTGGAAAACGTGAAGCGGCTCCACATTTGTTTCGCAGAGCCCCTCGTGATCTGAACCTAATGTGATCTCCTTTTTGGCCTATCCCATGTTGGGGGGAAAAAAGCTTTGTCCTCATCAGACTGCTATGTTAGGCAATATTACGTGTACGAAACAAGGTTTAACAAAGACAATTGCCCGTTTCATTTTGTAATTTGACAGCCAAGTGTGTAAGAACAGTATTTTTGAACACATCGCTGCCATGCCGATACAAATTCCAGATTTCTTCCTTCCTTGCAGAGTTATGCTTGTAGTGTGCACCAGACGGACTTGGGATCTAGTTCATGCATGTACGTCTTATTTTGACTTGTATACAGAGTTTAGTTCGAACGAGTCATTCCGAGGCTTCTTCTTGTTGACTTCACGCCTTGTAGAGATGTTTTGGGGGGGGGGGATTGGCTTCAGGTTTTCCCGCTCTATACAATGGATGATGACCTCTTCCCTATCTCAGTCCCTATCTCAAAAACCTCAGTAACCCCCCCCCCTTTCTTCTTAACTAAGACTTAAAACACAGCCCTGCCTCCAAAATCCTTTGGACCACCTCCTTTTGAGCGATTTCTTGTTTTTATGTTTTACTGACAAAAGTTATCATTCTTTTAAGTGTTCCAAGTCTTTGGTTTTTACAGAACGTGTTTTTCTTTAACCTTTTTAACGTGACCAGTCTTCAAAACGGTTGGATGCGCGGTACCGTATCTGCAGGGCGGGGTCGGGGGTCTTTCCCCTGTTTCACATCACTCGCTTCAAAACTGAAAACTGTGGTTCGCAAACGAAGCGATAGGGTTCTGGCGTCTCGAATCAAGTCTGAATTTGTGTGGAGCGCTTCTGTGGCGGCATATTCCGGAAGGTTTGAATACAAACGACTCATCTGCGTACTGGATTGACTGGATTGCAGCTGGAACAGATCCCAACCCCTGATCCACACACCGGGCCCTGTAGCGTACGGTCTCGTGACAGATGGCTTTTGGACTTCATTTTTCAGTGTCAGTAATGCACCCATGTTTATATCTTTCATTTCCATTTTTTTAACATTTCTGTTTTGTTAATTTGATGATTTGGCGTTTGAAATCCAAAAAGGACAATAAACATTTTTCACTCTTTCCAAGACACTTCTTCTCTACATGCACTGTCTTTACAATAAATGAACTGTGTGTGTGTGTGGGGGGGGGGCTGATCAGACTGTTGAATGGTGGTTAGTGAGGAGCCATAAAGCAGTCCAGGAGGTAATGTAAGTGATGCGTAAGACCTGCAGTAAAGTGGGAGATGGTTGCCAGACAGAAACTAAGTCCCATGGTGTTACCACCATGGAAATCAAACCTACAGCTGACACACACAGACACAGGCATGAGAAACTCAAGACATTCGGTTCGGGCACTAGATAAACGAGCAGTGGCTGTGGATCCAAACTGATGACAGCCATGGAGTTTGACCCCGAGATGCTCCATAGAGAACACAGAGGGCATAAACCCTGTGTTTTAGGGTACATAAACACTTTGGAGCGATGAGAGGTCCCGTAACAATGTCCTTCAGGACGTGACGGAGTGTCTGAATGTGCTTAAACGGGAATATCTAAACTCAAAAGTGCGTCAAGATTTACGGCATGGGAGAAGCGAAGTTAGACCACTGTAACAAAGGGGAAAAATCAGCATGGGGTTGGTTTCTGCTGTACAAAATCCACGTTTCTTGGGGCACTCCTGAGATACAAGCTTGACCCATGCCACCAGCTTGTTTTCACTAAAATCTCAGCTCCTCTTTATTCTTGAGGTGAGACCTGCTCAGTAATCAGATTTAACTTTTTATGTCCAAAAAGTTTGAGTAGGGCGTAAGGAGACGGTCGCCATCATATAAAACTGTTGGTAGTTGTCTCAAAAACGGGGCGTGGACTAGTCTTTATTAATATTCATGAGCTGACCTTTGAGTGACGAGTACCAGCAAGGGTTGGTGGTCAGAGTGGGCGGAGTTTCATCTTGCGATGATTTGGTCTGATTGGCTGAATGTAAATGAGCGTCAGGTAAAAATATGGGCTGAGCGAAGCGGAACTAAGGAGCTCATTTAAAGAGACAAATAGAAAATTGAGTTTCATCACAGAGAGACACGGTACAAAATGGACGATGATTCAAGTTATACGTGACGTTGGAAAAATACTGTTTCAATTTCAGTTGGACTTTTTATAAAACTTTTTTTTTTAACTCGGCTTGTTTATAACCGGTTAAGACAGGCATGCTGGGCGTACAGTGTGTTTCTACTGCAGGTATTGTTTTTGGTACTTTATCAAAAAAAAACTACATAATGTTGTTTTTGTTTGTTTATTTTCCTCATCAGCTCATCTTCTTCCTAACGATCATTTACAAAGTGGCATCAGAGTGTGTTGTTCGATGAAGCCTCGGTGAGAGTTTAGCGTTGTGTTTTCCCAGGGAAATGAGATGGTGTGTTATGCAATTTCGACACCTCCGACGCCATATTGTTGAGCCAGGGTTCAACATCCGGTGACCGGAAATGTTACAGCCCTCCTCCGGCTGTTTGTCCTTCTGTTATTTGATTCCCGGATCGATACCGGCGGAAGAGTCAAAGGTTCCCCGTCGGGCCTTTTTGTTGTCCTGAACACTCCTTGTTCTGCCGCAGCTGTGCAACAACACAGTCCCTCCCTGTTTCCTCTCATCAGTGTAGACTCCTCTCTGGGAGAGTCCTCTGTGTCCACCTCCGTCCCAAAATCACATCCGCCACCATGTCATCCTTGTGTATTGGTTCTGACATTTCTATAACCGGTTATTTTCTTGCCCGGTGCGGGATTCGATACGAGGTGTACTGCACCACAAGGCGACATCACTAACCGCTCGGCTAAAGGGTCCTAACGGGTCTTATTAGTAGTTTACAGTCGTCACCCTCTCCCGGAAGCGCGCCCTCAGGCTTTGTTCTTCCCGCGCTCCGAAGAGACTTCTGAGGATCTGCACACTTCCGGATCCCACCGCTGCCACCAATGTAACCGGTTATTTTCTTGCCCGGTGCGGGATTCGATACGATGTGTACTGCACCACAAGGCGACATCGCTAACCGCTCGGCTAAAGGGTCAGACCCGTTAGCTGGGGGCTTCGGGAAACCTGTTCCAGTTCTCCCCTGAACTAGCGAGCAGCTTTCACAGCAGTTTTCAGGAATCATCAGGAACACTTCATCCCCGCACTCCACACGACGACACCAAAAACAGTCAACGCTCGGCCGCCGCCAGACCGCTCTCGATGTCGCCGGAGCTGCCGGTCCGCATGGGCTAGCTGCTAGCAGTTAGCTTAGCCCGCCCCGTTTCTGCGTCATGTCAGACCGCCCTCGGTGTTACCTCTTCGGGCACAACTCCGGGCAGGGCCGCGGTCCCCGGGCCCGCAGGACGCGGCAGACTCCCAGCCCATCCGGCGCCAGCTCTCCCACAGCCATCAAACGGAAGACGTGGATGGACGTGGACGAAGGCGCTGCAATGGACGGTACTGGGTGACGTAAGTTAGCGCCGCCATTTTCCCGCGCCGGTAATGGGGGAGGCCGCTGCAAACGCGAATTCGCGCCGCCATCTTCCCGCAACGGAAGCGGGGGGGGGGTCATCGGGACAACGGAAATATTTCATTACATTTCCCGTACAGAAAAGATGGTATACTTGAAGTTTATTTTATTAAGTAAACTTCAAGTAACGTTCAAGTATATGTACTAGTAGTGTAAACTACTAATAAGACACGTTAGCCCCCTAGCTAACGGGTCTGACCCCTTAGCCGAGCGGTTAGTGACGTCACCTTGTGGTGCAGTACACTTCATATCGAATCCCGCACCGGGCAACAAAATAACGGGTTACACTTGTAAGTATAATTTTGTGTATCTCTGATAAGTACTTAAAAAGTAAACAAAGTATACTTACTGATTTTTTTATAGTTTAAACTAAGTATGCTAATAGTACACTTGAATAAACTACTCCTTTGAAAGGGTGGCAGAGTGAGGGACCGAGCGATGCTTCGATTAGCAAAGCATACCGCACTAATCACCTCTACCGACTAACATCATTAAAGCCCCGTCTTATCCGCTCGTTTAATTGCGTGTAATGTTGCTGACCCGGAAGTTAATCGGAGCTCGTTCTGCTGTTGCGCTTCATGTGGTCGCCGTGCGCTGGTTTAGTCTTATCTGCTTGTTAGCAACGATCCGGTCCCCCGGCGGGGGGGGGGGGGGGGGTCATTACCGTTCAACCTGAGTTCTTCTCAATCGGATGTTGAGGTGGACCCATTTGGTCAAAACGAGACGACGTCCCATTGGAGAGCTGAACGCCTCCGTTGACCCTTGGCGGTTCTGTGCGCATCCTCTACAGACGCCCCCTCCTCTGAGAGCAAGGCGGGCTCTATATGAGCATCAGCCGTCCCTGTCTGACCCATCCTTCGTCGCGTCACTGAGAGTACTGTGCCAGACAGCCTTCCCCGGGGATCCACATCCAGCTGGCATGCACCTCTGTGTAAGTAGCCTATGTATGCAGTGCAATTACATTACACATCAGAGCACCGGTGTCCAAAACTGACCCAGTGTGTTCAGCTCTGTATTTTCTTGTCTTTTTAATGCCACCAATGGATAGTGTTGATGTTTTACTGTGCCCTGTGTGTGAGGCCAAAAAAGACTGCTTCATTGTTATTCCGATGATTTGAAATTTGTACAGTGTTAGACTGACAAAGTCCGTCTCGGTTTCTTCTCAGCTCATAAATTATTTACTTCTGTGGAGCTCCTGCAGGATGTGCATGAAAAAGCAGAGGCGGCAATGGCAAAAATTAATGCCTCTTGATTATCTTGAGTGCGTTTGAACTGAATTTTTGGTTATGTTTGAGTGAAAATGTCTTTCGTTCGTTATCATACACGAGTAAATACACAAGTAAAAGGTAGGACAAATTAGGCTAGGTGAGAAGGCTTAAAGGGCTTAAAAGGAAAAGGTGCTTTACGTAAGTTTCAGCCCATAAGATTTAAGTTTAAGCGTTGCACAAACGTAAGGCCTTTGAACGGTTACGGTGCTCCGTTGCAAAATGTAATAAATCATGTTAATTTGTCGTATGAAAAGAGACAGCGGCGCTTGTATGAAGTTAAAATCCACTTGTAGTGTAGCATGTTTGTTGAATTGATGTGCATGTAATTTCTGAGAAGACAGCCATTAGTCACAGGGCCATATGCCATCGATCTGTCAACAGTCGAGATAACAGCTCATTTTCTAGCCTTCTCACCTCGGTCATTATGACTCGGGACATGCTATCTGGCCGCTAACAGCTGCACTTAAGAATCAAAAAGGAGCAGCAAATGCATTCATCTGCACAAGAACTTGGTCGACTGGTTCTCCGTGATGCCTGGTGGCTTTCCAGTGAGACACACCCAAGGTGGGGAGATCTTTGCTGACATGGCATTTACGGTTTATTAGTCATTAGGTAAACAACCCGGCTGGGTTCTCTGGCTAAACGCTCGTTCCGCCAGCATGACTCAAAAGGATCCTCCTGATCTCCACATACCAAGTTAGAGCAGGCTGTAAGTTAACCCAACAACAGCGAGGTGCTGTGAATGAAACGCAGTGGCTGAGGAGAAGGAACCCTGCAAAAGCACCTTCAGCCGGGTTTTGATGTGGTAAATGAGATTTTTTTTTAAATCAGTCTGAATAACAATATAGTAGGCAATGAGATATATGTTCAGGTCTGGGACAACTTAACGCAACAGTTGAACAACTTCCAATTTCTTCTCTTTGACATTACAAGCAACCAGCTCTCAACCATTACAGATTAATTTTAATGCCTTGGCATTGATTTGAAACTCACAAACTCAAATAAAGTGCTGTGTATTTCCTTAATGAAAGTTGTGCTGCCGCCCAATGACTGCTGGGATAGGCTCCAGCATCCCACAACCTCAATTGGGATAAGCGGCTTGGATAATGGATGGGTGGAAGTTGTGTGATGTAACCCCTCGATCTGTCTATTGCTCTCTACTCCTCTCTGTGTTGATAGTGTCATCCCATCCACTCTCCTAATGGCTTTATTGCAGGTATTACCATGCACGCTGTTGCCTGACGTTAAGTAAACGATGGAGGGAGCCAGCGCCACCATCTTCATAACCGTTCAGAAGATCTACTACCCTTTCCTGTGTGTTATGGGTATCCCAGGTTTGCATCCTTTGCTGCCGATACACTTGTCTCTTCAGTGCAACAGATGTGATCAGATCAGCACCAGCATGCAGACTCAGGCCTTATTGCATATCCTGGATTCCAATCTGACTCAGGACCTGTTGTCCCTTCTTCTCTCTCTCTCTCTCTCTCTCTCTCTCTCTCTCTCTCTCTCTCTCTCTCTCTCTCTCTCTCTCTCTCTCTCTCTCTCTCTCTCTCTCTCTCTCTTCACTGTAGATTTTCTATATCTTCACTTGATGAAGGCAAAATTGGCCCAAACAATTTAAAGCTTCTACAAGGAGTTTTTTCCACTTATTTACCAGTCTCTCGGTTTAACTTTGATGCCCTGTGTGACTGACATAATTAAAGGAGACCATAAACGAGAATATTCGCTCTTGCTACATAATGATTCCTAATGTTTTTCTCCAGATCAGATTCACCGCAACATCTGACAACGATTTACGGGACACAGACGGGATACATCGCCACAATTAGAGATATGTTGCCTCGTCACTGTATATCTTACAAACAGCTGTTTTTCCAAAACCCCACCACATCTCTCACTCTTCTCTTCAAAACAAATGCAGTGGCTACCAGAGGGTGAATGGAGATCTTTGAGATAAGCGTCAATGCTTAAGTCAAATGAAGGTGTTCCTCCTGCATAACACAACCGCTTTTGTCCACAGGGGTGCGCAAAATTTAACAAAAATCCAAAACTCCTCATAGCAGCTTTAATGACAAGAGCTCAACTATAGCTATCTTATGTGGTTTTGCCCTTTTTTGGTCCACGTTGATTGTTCATTTTTCCCTTCAAAGATCAACTGTTTTCTTTCGTTTGTTTCTTCCAACTTTGCACCACAGCCAACCTCTTCACATTCTACATGATCTGCTTTCGTAAGTGTGGCATGTCGAACACGGCCATCATTTACCTGAGCTGCCTGTCTATTGTGGACACTTTCTACCTGGTGTGGGTGATCCTTATTGACCTGACCCTCACCTTCTGGGTGATCCAGCCCTTTTGGAACTCCCATCCATGGTGTGGCATCTTGGCGTTCCTCCAGTATGGATCCCTCTACAGCTCCTCCTGGATTGTGGTGGTGTTCACCTTCGAGCGCTACCTGGTCCTCAGTAGCACGGCCGCCAAGCAGCACTTCTCCCAGACCCGGGTCACCGTGATGACCTGCGTGGCCATCGTCCTCGTCTCCCACCTGGTCTCGGTGCCTTTGGGCTGGATAAACGAGGTGGTGGCCGCAAATGTCACCCTGGAAGGTGGGGGGATTGTTGAGCTGCCCAAATGCCGCTATCGTGATGGAAACTATTCCACTATCATTGTGTGGATAACCACCTTCCTCTCCGGGGGGATTCCCATCGTCTTGGTCATCATCTTCAACTACCTCATCGGGTCTCACCTGAGCCGCGCCAGCCAACTCTTCACGAAGGAGGAGTGTCATACCGTGCAGGGCAGGAGCACCAGGTGCATGGTGAGGAGGACCATCCTGCTGCTGGGCACCGTGTCCGTGACCTTTGTGGTGCTCAGCCTGCCCCGCTTTGTCACCTACTGCATCCTGCGCACAAAGTACAACAACGACTCCTTCAACCGCAACGACTACAGTCTATCCATCAACGTGGCTGGTGACCTCGCCAACATGCTGCAGAACCTCAACTCCACCACCAACTTCTTGCTGTACTGCGTGGTGAGCCGGGGCTTTCGTCAAGAGCTGCTGCGGGTGTTCACCTGCAAGGCAAAGCCACGCGAGCTGAGCTCCTTACTAACCCACACCACCACCAAGGTGTTTTCAGTTGCAGACCACAAGGACCCACCTGCCAAAGACCCTGTCATCCTGGTGCTGACTAATCTCAGACAGACTCAATAAACAGGAGCCCAAGTTACACGGTGCTCGAAGCTTCTTCAGAAAATGTGGTTTCCCGTTAAATTTTAAAGCTGAAATCCACGATTACTCTGATCTGTCCCTCCCTCTGGCAATGGGAACTACAAACAAGATGTAGTTGCCATTGTCGGTTTTGTGCCATCAGGTCAGCAGTAAACAGTCCCCCCCCCTTGTAAAAGTGGCATCCCCGGAGCAAAGCTAACACAAGCAATCTAATGCATGACACACTACGTCAAAACATACGGGGCCTCTGTTGTAAAGCAATACTGATTGTAGAGTTGGTACATTAGCTGTCCAACAGAGGCATCGCCTCGGCATCATGTTTCAATCCTTTTTACTATTTGAGACGGAGCGTGTTCGCCGCTGCACCAGTGTTCATCTTACCTGGTGGAAAATGTCCACATGGAGAGCGTCTCCAACCACGGGGAAGATTAAGATATACTTTATAAATCCCTGTGTGTAAATTCATCCTCTGCATTTAACCCATCCGGGCCGTGTAGCTAGGTGCAGTGGGCAGCCGCAGTGCAGCGCCTGGGGACCAACTCCCAGTTCTTTTTTCCTACTGCCTTGCTCAGGGGCACAGACAGGAATATTAACCCTAACGTACATGTCTTCGGACTGTGGGAGGAAACCGGAGCACCCGGAGGAAACCCACGCAGACACGGGGAGAACATGCAAACTCCACACAGAAAGGACCTGGGACGGCCTGGGGCGTGAACCCAGGACCTTCTTGCTTGGGCCGCCGTACTGCCGATTCGTGTTGTGTAACCTGACTCTATGGTCCAGGTGGACAAAATAACTTTTCATTCATGGACAAAAATCCTGGAATTCAGCTTAAATTAAACGAGCGTGACGCACAATAAGGCTGAACTGTATACAAAGGGGTAAAGCAAGTTCAGTCAGAGAACTCCCGTTAGCAGCTTACCTCATCAGCCGATCACCATCTCTCCCGCCGAAGAGACGGGGCTATTGAATGGAAGAACTTCCGGTTTGTGCCTGTCTTTGTTAATGCCTTTTGCTTTTGTTAGCCCACCTGTCACCTGTTTAGATGCGCTTCTACTGTATGAGGGTTTCGTGCACTGTGTTATGTAGATATCGTGCGCCGTTGGTGCAGTCAGAACATACAAGCATATGAATTCAACAACAAAGGTAAAAATCCTATTGACATTGTAATGCAATAAATGATACACCTTTCCAAATTTGTGAGTTTTCCTGACTATATTTAAACTATCCATACGTCCCCTCTCTGTTGTAAGGAAAGAACGCTTATGTAATATTGATGCCGATGTGGATGGGATCGGTCATTTAGTGGAGGGTGAATGAACATAAATATTATTTACCCACCTTTTTCAGGGCTGACATTACGTGAGTTCATAGCATTCGTCATATTAGATAGTATCAAAGTGATGCAAGTTGTAAAGAAGAGTTTATTTCAATGGGTAAATGCCCAAATCAGAACTTGCAAACGTATAGGCATAAATCGGTGTTATGTTATGAGGCTGGATATCGTGTGGGATTTCAGTCGCCATAATTATGGTGCTATAACTTAAATGTGGTAATTTCCCCCTGTCTTTTCTGAAATTGTTAAGACTGTTTTTAGCTGAGTTAAAGGAATAATGAATGCCTCTACCTGCTTGACGAAGATGTTCACATTACTAATGAGCACTTATCAGAATTTTCTTGTGAGTGGATATTTTATGAAAGCACCGGTATTGATCCCTAAACTATCGTCACATTATTGATAACACTGGTCTACAAAAATATAGTTGTTTTTTTCTTGCATGGACTTTGGAAACTGTTTTTGGCTAATTTTGGGCTGCTGAATCCAAACCTGAGCTCAGATTTGCTCCATCACATCAAGTTTCTGTGCTATCTGTATGCGCCTTATTCAGGATTTTACTAAAGTTGACCATCTAGTCTGGCAATCTTGGTGGGGATAAAAATTACCCCTATTAATTTCCTAAGTAATTTCATGCTAGGCTGAGTGTTTATTTATTCATTGTAATCATTTTTGCATCTATCGATTTTCTAATGCAACAGTGTTTTTTTTTATTTCGAGCGTAAAATTGTTGTTTTCTCAAAAATAATGATTTCTCATAGTTCAAAAACCTGATGTGATAGGCAAAAACTAATGCCAGATTTGGATTCAGCACCCAAAAGTTAGCTAGAATCCGTTGAAAAACCCCCATGCAAGAAAACTTGCGTTGACCGGTGTAATCGATGTTTTCATTGGAAGAATATTGGGATATTGGACTTAGGCAATATCGCCCAGCAGTGGTGGATCTAGAGATTTTTTCCTGGGGTGGCAACAGGGGTGGCAAGACTGTGTCCCAGAGGTGGCAGCTGCCACCCCTTTGCCACCCTGTAGATCCGCCCCTGTGAGGGGGGAGGGGGGATTCTAAATCGGCGACTTCTGTTTGAGATGACTTTGGTGCGGGGTCTCGTTGACCTTCCCCATGCATGTACATAAAATAGACTTTAAAAACATATTATCTGATTTATAAAAGGGGTGGCAACAGGGGTGGCAAGACTGTGTCTCAGAGGTGGCAGCTGCCACCCTGTAGATCCGCGCCTGTGAGGGGGGAGGGGGGATTCTAAATCGGCGACTTCTGTTTGAGATGAGTTTGGTGAGGGGGTCTCGTTGACCCTCACCACGCATGTACATAAAATATACTTTAAAAACATATTATCTGATTTATAAACGGGGTGGCAAGACTGTGTCCCAGAGGTGGCAGCTGCCACCCCTGTTGCCACCCCGTAGATCCGCCCCTGTCGCCCAGCCCTAACATAATCAATACTTTCCTAAAAATACCGTCCATATTTGTTGTTGCGTTTATCGTGACGTCACTGGGTATGATGGTCGGTCCGGGCTCCAGTGGAAGGCAGACGTTCGCTGCCTGTTAGAGAATAGCTGACAACAGTCAGGTGGCTGTAATGTGATTGGCTGCGAAACACCTGCGCTGTTTAAACAGCAACCTGATTGGCGGGCGTGGACCACACGTCCCGCCCACCTTATTTGCGTAAACAGGTCGAGGTACACTGCTGCCTCGCAGGCGTCCCAAAGGAAGAAAGAAAGAAAGAAAGGAAGAAAGTAGAGGGAACAACAAATCGGCCTTGAGGGAACCTTCTCCCCTCGACTCGGCACAGCTTCCCCCCCCGGAAGTAACGCAAAAGGTAAGGCGTTGTTGGGTTACAGAGCAGAACGACACAGTCGGGGGGGTTTTGTGTCGTCGGCGGTTGACAACAGTTTCCCTGAAACCGGTCGCGGACCAGCGAGCCTGACCTTTGTACCGGTAACCCGTTCAGCGTCGGTATACAACGACTCGCTCGGAGCCACGTGTTCCACATGTACAACGTACCGCCCGGGGTCGGCTCACCGTCGTTCTCCACGAACCTGGCGTGTCTCACGCAGCCCGCCGTGTGACCGTTCGGCCGTCTCGCTCCGTGGACCGGTTTTGCCAGTTGGAAGTGAGGCGGCCTCGCCGCTGAGCGCGCCTCTCGACTCCGTCACGTGTGGGGAGTTCTAGGCCAGTTCTGGGCCAGCTGCGGCACGAGGATGTAGTTCTGCCACTCACGCCGCTCTTGTTTCCTTTGCAGCTGTCCAGCGTGAGGAAACCCCTCGACCGCCCGAGAGCACGAATGGATCCCAGGAAAGGTAGTCGGACAAGGAGAACTTGCCTGTCATGTTGACATGCATCAATTCAAATCCAGTTTGTGCTTTCAGTCTCTTATTCGCCACCTTTTGCTGATCTAAGGCTCTCGTACTAAAGGCACTCGACGTGTGACATGTTGACTACCATATTATAGCAAATATACTATTGCAACTACATCATATAGTACCACAATGATATGATTACTATGTAGCAAATGTACTACCACTCCTATAACATACAGTACCACAATGATATGATTACTATGTAGCAAATGTACTACCACTCCTATAACATACAGTACCACAATAATATGATTACTGTGTAGCAAATATACTACTGCAGCTACTTCACATAGTACCACAATGATATGATTACTTTGTATGGTATGATTACTTTGTAGCAAAGTGCACTGCTGCTACTACTTTGATTACAACATAGCGAATGTACTGCTGCTACAACATACAGTACCACAATGGTGTGATTACTATGTAGCGAATGTACTGCTGTTACTACAACATACGTATAGTACCACTATGTAGCAAACGTACTGCTTACTCAACATAGTTCTGCTATGATATGATTACTGTGTAGCAAATATACTACCACTCCTACAACATACAGTACCACAATGATATGATTACTATGTAGCAAATATACTACTGCAGCTACTTCACGTAGTACCACAATGATATGATTACTATGTAGCAAATGTACTACCACTCCTACAACATACAGTACCACAATGATATGATTACTATGTAGCAAATATACTACTGCTGCTACTTCACGTAGTACCACAATGATATGATTACTATGTAGCAAATATACTACTGCTGCTACTTCACGTAGTACCACAATGATATGATTACTATGTAGCAAATATACTACTGCAGCTACTTCACGTAGTACCACAATGATATGATTACTATGTAGCAAATGTACTACTTTACTATAGTTCTGCTATGATATGATTACTGTGTGGCAAATGTAGTCCTACTACTTTACATACTACTACTATGATACGATTACTAATTAACAAATGTAGTCCTACTAATTTACATACTACTACTATGATACGATTACTAATTAACAAATGTAGTCCTACTACTTTACATACTACTACTATGATACGATTACTAATTAACAAATGTAGTCCTACTACTTTACATACTACTACTATGATACGATTACTAATTAACAAATGTAGTACTACTTCATATAGTACTACTGTGATATGATTTCTGCGCAGCACGCCCTGATGCCATTTGGTAACACTTGCTCTTATCTACTAGCCGGGCTGCCCCGATGGCTGACCTGGTAGAGTGTGTACCACACAGGGCTGTGGCCCGGGTTCGAATCCGGCCCGGGCCCTCTGCTGCATGTCATCCCCTCTCTCTCTCCTCTGTCTTACTGTCTCTCTACTAATCACTGTCAAATACTACTACAACTTCTTATATAGTACTACTACGATATTATCAAGTTGCAAATTTACCACCACATATAGTAATACTATGATATATTCACTGTGCAGAAAATGTACGACTAATACTACTACAACTTTATACATGTATGTACTATTAGTCAACACTCTGTCAAATATGCTGAATCTCCTCCTCCATTTCTGATTAACCAATTAAAAAGCATCACTATTTTCTGTCAGGGGTTTGCCCCCATCGGAGCGTGCCGGTGGAAACTGATGAATCCATGACGTCGTCCACGCTGGACCTGGTCTGGCCTCCCTCTTGTCAGCAGTGCCTCAGGCAAACAGAGACCCAAGTGAGGCTGGCGGAGGAGGACTTGGAGCCGCCTGGGGCGACAGTAATCCAGGGGACACGTCCAGAGAGAGGTGGTGGAGGAGATCAGCGTCCCTCTATCCCTTCCCCGGCACAAATCTTTCCCCTGGCAGGTGTTTGGCCGCAGGCCCACACAGAACGGTTTCTACACGGCCGGGACCCCACGGTGAACCACTGGAGCGGCTTTGCCTACACCTCCAACTTGCCTCAGGAGTGCTCTGCAGAGGAGGTGGACGTCTTGGAGCCTCCTCTGCCGCTCATGTCGGACTTACACAGCACCTGCTATGCCTCGCCACGATACCCAGCTGCACACACACCCAGGCGATGTAAGTGTGTGTGTGTGTGTGTGTGTGTGTGTGCGCACACCCAGATGATCATCACCAGTAGTGGTTTCGATGGTGGAGTAGAGTTAACAATTTTGATTTGCATTACTGTTTCTTGGGGGAAATGTGGTACTCAGATTTATGATTTAGTAATATCGATAAATAATATGGATTTATAAAGTAAGCTTTGGAAAGAACTGTGATTACACAAACTCATATTTAGAGTTAAAAGACATTTTTGATGCTAACATTGTCGACATTTTAGCAAAGCATTGATTGTGACCAGATGACGACGCCAGTGCGATGCAAAATTGCTGTTTTATTAATTTAAATCAAGTTGGCTGTGATTTTGGGGAACAAATAATAATACATTTAATTTGCATAGTGCTTCTTAAGAACTCCGTGCTAGACAAAATAGCAGATAATGACTGGCTAATCAAGAGTTCAACAATAAGACAGAAAATTAACAATTGGGACAAGATAACAGTACAGAGGGTGTCCGGGTAGCGTGGTGGTCTCCATTGCCTACCAATACAGGGCTCGTCGGTTCGAATCCCCATGTTACCTCTGGATTGGTCAGGCGTCCCTGCAGACACAATTGGCCGTGTCTGAGGGTGGGACGCCGGATGTGGGCGTGTGTCCCGGTCACTGCACTAGCGCCTCCTCTGGTTGGTCAGGACGCCTGTTCGGGGGGAGGGGGAACCGGGGGGAATAGCGTGATCCTCCTATGCGCTACGTCCCCCTGGCGAGACGCCTCACTGTCAGGTGAAAAGAAGCGGCTGGCGACTCCACATGTATGGGAGGAGGCACGTGGTAGTCTGCAGCCCTCCCCGGATCGGCAGAGGGGGTGGAGCAGCGAACGGGGCATCTAGGAAGAGTGGGGTAGTTGGCCGGGTACAACTGGGGAGAAAAAGGGGGGGGGGGAACATTACAGCCTGAATCTGAAATAAATCAGTAGGCCTATATCATGCTCATTGTCTCCCTTATGAAATGTTTACAGCCTGCCTCTCTATGCTTTCCCCTAGGCCCTGATCCGGTCTATGGCTGCCATGTCAGACAGTTTGCGTTGTCTGAAAATCCAGCCCACAACGCTCACAACCAGTGTCGACGTATACCGCCTAATTACCCCTATGGGCCGCACCAGGAGTTTCAACCCTGCCCACCTTCCTGGTAATGGAGACGATTTCCAGCCTTACTGTTGGTTTTCCTAACTGCGAGGGGGGGACACTGCGTGTCATGGAGGGTCCACGCGCACACAGAAATTCACTCCAACCAAACATCTCACCCACCGATTCGATCGCCAATGTGGCGTTTACATGTTCGCACTGAAAAACCGTCGTACCAGGCGTCAGTGCAGAATTGGTGTCAGTCAGCGACGGCATGCAGCAAATTACGGCACACAGTTGTGTTACTGTTGCCATGGTGATAGCATCATCTTTGGAGTTGGCCAAAAAAGAAAACATGGAGGATGAGCAAAGCTATGGCAGTCTCGCTACCTGGCTTGAGATAGGGGGGGGGGAAGGCAGGAGGAAGAAAAGTTTTGAGATGATAAGCTCTCCCAAGCATCTTGTTTCTTATAAATGTAAAATCTATATATGTAAAGCAAGAGCTTATGTTTGTATGTTCACTTAAAACTCCAGAAATATTCATTGTAGATCAAAAAGAAAGGTATCTTTAGAATCAGCACTTTCTAAGGATTGCACAGTTTGAAAAAATATTTCAAAAACCAAGTAAAAAATTTGATTTATTTCTGAAATTGAGTTTATTTTGTGTCGATTTGTGGCGGCGGCGGTTAGTACACACATTGGCAAAGAAGCTTGGTGAATGGATTGAAAATTATGACATTTGATCATTTTCATTAATAAGATTCGTTTATTCGACATTCGTTTATCACATATCATAAGTTATCCTATATTTCATCATCGCTTATATCGTAAAGATCAGATCGTGTTGGTTGTTTTGGTGAGAACATTTTCCCCGCGCAACGCCGGGTACCTCTGCTAGCTTCAAATATAGTAAATGTAAAATGTGCGCATTCTGGGTTGGTAACTTGTAATACTAAGAGCCCTTGAGAAAAGTTGTGGCATTGCTGATTGTTTATGAGAAAGTTGAATAATTTTTGTACCGTAATTCTGCCACGAGGGCGCTGCCATGTTGTATGCTGCATGACGTCATGTTGGCTCTGCACTGAAAACACCCTGCCGGTCGTCAGTAGTGAATAAAACACCTAAGCTGACATCAACTTCCACACACAAGGTGGTAGAAAGGGGTGCAGAGGACAGCGGGTATGAGTTAGAATAAATGTCCTTTAGTACATGAAAATGGTATAAAAATGTTTGACCTATTAAGCTGGGGTCCCATTACGTTCAGTCTGTGTTGAGCCCATGTGATGTCATCACATTTACACATGCAGTCCTGGGGGGGGGGGGTTTTCTCTGAGGGGTTTAAAAAGGTTTGTATAGCGCTGCCCATGAAATCCTCATTTCTGCTTAAGAAGGCATTTTTGGAGACGAGTGGGGGGTAATACCCCCCCCTTTTTTTCCTCCCAAATTGTATCTGACCCATAACCCCACTCTTCCGATCCGTCCCGGTCGCTGCTCCACCCCCGGTGCTGATCCGGGGAGGGCTGCAGACTACCACATGCCTCCTCCCATACATGTGGAGTCGCCAGCCGCTTCTTTTCACCTGACAGTGAGGAGTTTCACCGGGGGGACGTAGTGCATGGGATGATCACGCTAGTCCCCCCAGTTCCCCCTCCCTCCTGAACAGGCGCCCCAACCCACCAGAGGAGGCGCTAGTACAGCGACCAGGACCCACACATACCCACATCTGGCTTCCCAGCCACAGACACGGCTAATTGTGTCTGTAGGGATGCCCGACCAAGCCGGAGGCACCACAGGGAGTCGATCCGGCGGTCCCCGTGTTGGTAGGCAACGGAATAGACCGCCACGTCACCCGGAGGCCCTCTTTTGTTTTCAATCGCCAGCATGAATCGTGAATTTAAATCATGATCTATCGTCTGTGTTTTCTACCATGGGTTTTCTTCTCCTTTCTGTACAAAACTGGATACGCCTCCACCCAACGGATCGGCCGTTCGGCGTCGTTCTCGTTCCCTCATTAAATCAGCATCTGTTCTTCTTGCCACAGCACGACATCATCGTTTGGGAAAACTGAACTCTTGACAGACTGTTGCTCTGGGCTACTCTGCCCCAGTGGGAAAGACGCGGCGCCTCCGGTTTGCCGCCTGTCTTGGTAATGTAAATGCAGCGTCAGGTGCGGCTAAAGGTGTGTCCGCTCAGGAAAACCTTTGACCCTCTGGTTGGTTGGAATGCGTAAACCCGGCCCTCGGTGACACGTGGCTGGACACCACGTAACGCCAAACAGACATTAAAATTAAAATGACGTTTTCCTCTTTCCCCCCCCACTCACAGGCGTCCCCAAACGACTGGTTCGACTAGAAGCAGAACCTACCTGAGAAATGCCCCGGGCGGCCCCGGCGGGAACGTGCCCCGGTGCCCGGCCCCTCCGAGAGAGCTCATGGGCGAGGTCAGCGTGGGGCTGTTCTGCTGTGACGCCGTGGCGACACGAGCGGGAACACAGGAGATGAAGAAGACCATCAGCTTACCGGAGGAGTGCAGTAAGTCCTGTGTACACGAGACGTGACCCGAACAGGTTTTGGCCCCACGTATTCGGATGGATGTGGACTTTCAAGTGTACCGACAGCCAATTTAGCTCGCCCCCACAAAGCTGGATGTTGGACAGTAAGATAAGAATATGATGAGGATGGGTTTTTTGGGGTTTTTAGACATGTAGTACCCAGTATATGTAGAAAAGACAAATTTGTATGACATATTGTGAAGCTACAGCACACACACACACACACGGAGCCAATTTGAAATGGAAATTCATTATTAATTGACTTGCTCATATGCATATTTCTGCAGCGTAGCGGGTATTTAACGAGGCGGTGTCTTTCTGCTCTGACAGGGAACATCTTCATCACATATTCGGTGGACACGGCCACGGAGATGATTCCTTTCACCAAGTTTCTCACCAACCAGGGCTTCAACCCGGCGGTAGGTGCTGTCTGTCACGTTTCCTGTGTACTCCCCGCTTCCCCCTTTTCCCGACCACTCGACTCCTGTCGCTCACAGGAGACGCCACCTGCACCTCTTGTCTCGTCAACAGATCGATATCTTCGATAACCCGATTCGGAGGATGGATATCACCAAATGGATGGACAGCTTCCTGAAGGATGTAAGTCTAGCTCGTCTGCTCACAGCCATACAGTGACTCTGTTAGCGGGGCAGAACCGGCGTTCAGTAAACTCACAGTGAGATGGCCTCCTTCCAGAAATCGGTGCTCATCCTCGTGGTGATCAGCCCCAAGTACAAGGAGGACGTGGAGGGAGACGGGGACGACGAACACGGGCTGCACACCAAGTATATTCACAATCAGGTAAGTGTGCTCACGTCTTTCTCCTTGTGGCTTTGTCAGCCTTGTAGTCGAGAACACCCCCCCGAGCCCAGTCCAGACTAAGTCTTTAAGGGGGCGAGTCCAACTCAAGACCCACGGGGCCAAAATTACACAACCCTTGTCACTATGTGAGCGTTAATGCTGACACGGGGTGTCCGGGCGGCGTGGCGGTCCATTCCGTTTCCTAACAGCACGGGGATCGCCGGTTCGAATCCCCGCGTTACCTCCGGCTTGGTCGGGCGTCCCTACAGACACAATTGGCGCCTGTTTGGCGGGAGGGGAGGGGGATAGCGGGATCCTCCCACGCGCTACGTCCCCCCGGTGAAACTCCTCACTGTCAGGTGAAAAGAAGCGGCTGGCGACTCCACATGTATGGGAGGAGGCGCGTGGTGGTCTGCAGCCCTCCCCGGATCGGCAGAGGGGGCGGAGCAGTGACCGGGACGGCTCAGAAGAGTGGGGGTAATTGGACGGGCACAATTAGGGAGGAAAAAGCCCCCCCTCCTCCCCCCCCCCAAAAAAAATGTAATGCTGCCCCTTGTTAAGTGTTACCGAGCACGTGAGATACGGTGATCAAGGGTCCAGAAACTGACCAGCAAGTGATTGTGTGTGTTTTGTACGTCCCGAGTCTCGTGTCTGAACGCTGGTCGATACCTTCGGGCCTTTATCGTAGTCTTGAAGCTTGCCTAAGCCTCCATATGAGGCTCTAAACTTAACCAAGCACCCCAGCTGCTGTGCGAAGCCGCTTTCTTTTTCCTGTCTCGCTTCGTTTACGAGCTGCTGCTTTATGTCCCTCCATTACTGCAATTCTTTCCGTGGATGCCAATCCCTTGTTTGGAAACTGCCAACGCTGTGACGTCAGATTGAAATGTCTCCCTCTTGTGGTCCACACGCGTCGTTACACGTTCCCCTCAGTGGATCAGTGTGAGACGCTTCCTTCTCAGTAATACCTTCTAACACTTACAGCGGCCATGTTTACAATGCAGTCCAGGATTAAATTCACATTTGTGTGGGTGGGTGTGTTCAGTATTTATAACTTGCTTGGCAGTTCCAGGAAGCAGTGAGTTGCTTTAGTGCAGTGTTTCTCAACCGGGGGTCCGCGGACCCCTAGTGGTCCGTGGTGTAATTGCAAGGGGTCCGTGAAAATAAAATATCTTTAAAAAAAAGATCCTCTGACATTTATAGAAATAGGATTATTTTACTCAGATGTGACTGAGACCTTTATCTACCTAAACTATAAAGGGTAACAGGACTTTTTTCTCTAATTACATCTGTTTCACAAGTGTAATTTATTGTATTTTAATAAGAGATCTCGCTCCCGTTTGCATTGTTAAAAGTTACTGCATAAAAATTCTGTTGTTACATATATCTGAAAGTTACTGAATACATATTCTGTTTTGTTACATATATCTGAAAGTTACTGAATACATATTCTGTTTTGTTACATATATCTGAAAGTTACTGCATAAGAATTCTGTTTTGTTAACTATATCTAAGTTATAACTGAAAGCTCTTATTTTTGCCCCAAAGAGTGAATAAACGCTATAATGCAATTTAAAATGCAGTTTCTACTGTTTCTACAAATTGCAACCCCCCTCCCCCAAGATCAGGTGGAGGGGTCCTCAGGGTAGATCAGAAATACGCAGGGGGTCCAGGACCCCAAAAAGGTTGAGAAACACTGCTTTAGGGGACGATACCAGCTGCTCGTGCATCATCGCAAAAGCAGCCTACCTTGCCGAGTAGATCCGCTCGGTGAATCGGTGAGGAACAGAAGTGCTCCCGGTGTTTTTACCGCACAAGGTTTTGCAGTCTGAAGAGCATTTCTCTCTCATTACGTCAGCGTTTTCTTTAGCCTTGTTCTGTTCACATCTAGATTCTACATTTTGGACACTCGGCTGATCGAATAAACTTTGATTTACAAAATGTAACAAACAAGCAAGGTCAGAAGAAGAAGGGGCAGAGCCTCGGGGTCCTTTCTAAACATACTGTATGATTTACAGTGATAGTACACCATGACTGGTACCATGCAATGGATAGAAGAGCGAAATGATGGGGGGGGGGGGAGTATGGAGATGATTTTTATTTTTAATCAAGCGAATAGCGTGTGGGGGGTATTTAGTGGGAAAGGGTGATGTGTACGGTACATTTTGAAAAGATTAATTTTTCAGCCTGCGTGTAAGTTCTTCTGGCTGGAGGGTTTTGTCACGGCAGGAGTGAGTGAAGCTATTTCTTATTGCAGCTTTCTAAGGAAAAATACAATATGATGTTTATTTATCCCCAAATTGTGTTCTGCAACAGTGCAATGGTACCAAGAAACAACAATATAGTAACATAGTTTCAACCTGAATATGGTGTATTGTGGTGAGGATACAGTTATGTTTTAAAAATAATGTCCTAGGGGCGTCCTGGTGGTCCGCGGACCCCCGGTTGAGAACCACTGCTCTAGAGTAATGAAGCACAGCATATAGATGCAATACACAGGGAGAAATGTTCCAGAACAAGTGTAATTAACTCCTGTCTTGATTGTGCAGTTCTGACCCTCTCCTCCTCCTCCTCCTCCTCCCGGTTCAGATCCAGAACGAGTTCATCCAGCAGCGCTGCCTGAATTTCCGGCTGGTTCCTGTGCTGTTCCCCTCCGCCACCAAGGTGAGAAGACCTGACACACAAAATGACTATCTTCACTCGGCTAACCAACAACAGCTCCTCGCAGCACCGATTCCCAACCGTTCGCCCTTTAAAGCCAGTGAGCGTGCAGTTAAACACCCCGCCATCTTGGTGGTTTCTCCGTATCTGGCCAAAGATTTGCAGCTTTGTCAAATCCACATGCGTAATATGCAGTTGTGTGTACTTTTGGGCCTCCGTGGTGTTCAACTGGAAACCGCCGCTCGGCAGTACTCCACATTATAGTTCAACCCCTCTTTAAATATAGTCATCACAGACTCTCTGTTTGCAGGAGAAAGTGAAGTAGTTCTTGTCAATGATATTTTGGTGCGTGCAAGGTAAGTTATATTTTCTATAAACTGATTAAATGGCGACTATGCAAAACTGTCTCGAGCTAGGATAGCAACTTAAAATGTGTACCTGTTCCAGCCTGATTCAAAGTGTAAATTGTATTGTACTTCAAATCTGTGATTATGTAAATGAGGAGTTGATTGGCTGCACACTTTAAAAAGCATTTTGTCTTTGGGCTTGGAGAAGAGATCAAGGCTTTCAAGTCAAAAGGGAGTCCAAGTGAAGTCTACGAGCCATTTTGGTGCTAAAGTCAGAGTTGTGTCGCCAGTCCTCCTCCGTTTTGTACTCGCTTCCTCAGCAACCAACACTCTTCTTCTGCTCCTGTATTTGTGAGTTACAGAAGCACGTCCCCACCTGGCTGCAGAGCACCAGGATCTACCGCTGGCCCCAGGACACCCAGGATCTGGTCCTCCGCCTGCTCAGAGAGGAGCGCTACGTGGCCCCGCGGCTAGGGCAGGAGCTAACCCTGACAGTGCGACCGCTGTGAACAGGACCGGCGATAAACAGACGCAGGCCTTTGGCAGAACTGATTCAAGCACTTCAGCATTCACTCCTTCGCTTCTTCAAGATTAGACACGCAAAGATGTGCAAGGCCCTAGAAGAAGACTGCCTGTTCAGGGAGCGCCGTGCATGGCGGGAAATGTGGCCGTGCTCAAAAACCAATCGCAGTTATGAAATTGATCCTGTTAATGCCATCACAGTGCAGTTATCATACGTTCTTCATCACAATCCCTGGTAGGGGGGTTTTATTGCTGTGACGACGACCCTACTTTTATCGAGAGTAAAGTATTTTGTTTTAGTTACTTTCTGCACGTGTTCTGCAGATGTCTTATTCAGCTTTCTCGGTGACGTGGTCCGGTCTCAGCTGGTGTCCTTTCACCATAGCATGTTAAGAACGAGCAGGTGCTCAGGCTTTTCCCTGGGACACCGACCCCTTCACCCACGGTTGACGCAAACGTTTACACTACGGACCACAAGGGGGCAGCATGGGACAACGAATGAGCCGTCTTAAATGGCTTCCGTTCAGTTCAACACAAAGTATGTGAGGTCGGTAAGGGTTTGGGTTTCTTTTTTATAGGGTAGTTTTCCCATTTGTTGAAATGTGTTGGTTGTCTAGTTTAACATCCGGGGCTTTAGGGCAGAAATATACTTTGCGGAACGACAATATCCATTTTATGTCGAACAGGCGGCCACATTTTAGGAAGCTCTCAAGGCAACGTTTGAAGTTAGATAAGGGCCTACCGAGGGGCCACAGGAAGCCTTGTAATGGGCACGTCCTGTCCAGTTATCCGGCTTTCACACCTCCACAGACAACAGGGCCGTGGGACATCCATCATCGGCCGACACGCCGCACAGACCGGCGTTCTCGCCGTGGAATTGAGTTACGACGCCCGCACAATGTGCGCAGAGAGCTTCGGTTCTGCCAGCTACTTAATCAAACCGGACCAGAAGAAGAAAACCTTTACATGGGTCTTTGTGGGAACAGCTTTTGATGGTGTTTAAGCTTTTATCGGCCAGTCCATATGGGTGCTGCCTGATGGTATCTGGCACCAGTAACTCCACCGCGCTCTTATTGTTCAAAGACCTAACAGCGCACCACTTGACCCGGTCTTATCTGGTCGTTCAGAAGGAGCCGGGCACAGAAGTACGGCCCGGTTCCAGGAGAGAGGACTATAAAACCCTGTGCTTTGGTCCTCTTTCTGTATCTCAGCTCACCCTGACAGGATTGGCTACGTTTTTGTGCAATAGACGTCCTTCTGCGCCGTCTTCGGTAGATCCGTGATGAATAAGGACATACCGATGTCCCTTTTACGCCGCCAAATTCCCGAGTACGAACCTTTTAAGTATCCTCGGATACCGATTTATCAATCTGATCCATCGCTTTTGCTGAACGGTGCAGACTTTGGACGCCGGTTTGGATTCACCGGGCAAAATATTTGAGATAGAATCTGTTTCTTTTTTTCCACCGGTAAAGAAATGCGAGCTTCCACGTGCCAAAAATGCAGCAAATCACAGCATTTGGCCTCTGTTTAGGACATGTTACTCATGGCTTCTGGTATCAGACTTTAGTCTTGGGCCAGGTCTTGGATGTCGATACTCCATTTTAGCTTGGTGTCGTCCCGATGTCAGTATCAGTCCATCCCTAATAACAAGTTTTTCAACTCAGTCCAAAGGAAACTATAAATTGTTACTACAGAGGACACACACACACACACACACACACATACATATACACACTCTTGTACTTCTATCTTTGTGAGGACCCCTCATTGACCACAATCATTCCCTAGCCCCTAACCTAATCTTAATCTGTGCCCTAAACCCAAGTCCTAACCCTAAAACAGGCCATTAAAGAAGTGAGGACCAGCCAAAATGTCCTCACTCTTCAAAAATGTCCTCACTCTTATGGTTGAAAATCAAATTGGCCCTTACATAGAAACATGAGAAAACACACACACACACACACACACACACACACACACACACGCCGCCACCATGCAGACACTAAAAAGTAATTAGATTTACAAGTGACTGAATAAGCAAGTGCATTCTCTCACAGATGTGATTCACATGTATTTTTCCTCTCTATATATTTCAGCTTTCCATTAATAACCCGCTGAAATTTACGATTATTGAGCAAGAAGGGCTTCAGCGTCTGGCTGGGGAACACTTAGGGGACATGACGCCTGTTAAGGGACACATCAGCCGTTGGTGGAGGATCTGAATTGGTGACCTCAATTACAGTTGGGCGAACTCGCCGCCGCCACATCCGGCATATTCCATATATACCGACTGCTCCGGGAGGAAGAACCCTTTATATTGTAGGCTACGTCTGCTGTGTTTAACCCCACTTTTGGTCTTATCCGTGAGCTGAGTAGGCCAGAGTCAAACTGGGCTGTGGCTTTAGGGAAGAAAGGGCCGCGTGTGACCCGGTCAAATAAACAAGGTGGCACTTTTCAGGCGCAAAAGGGTGTGATTTTTCACTTACTTTCACAATGAAAATAAACTTTGGCGTTGGAGACGCAGTGAATAAACATCATTGGCGGTGCACTTTATTGCTCCAGCTTCCTATCGCCGTCACGAGAGGGGCGTTTTCAGAAAGCCGTGTGCGCTCGTGTTCCCGTCGGAAACCTGCGGCCCTGCGGCTCCGTGGGTGCAGAATGCCGGTTGCTCTGCCGGTGTGAAAAGCGCCGTTCCCTCCGTGGCCATTACACACTTAGAGTACAGATAAGTCACTCAGGATAAAAGCTGCCGGCGTGTAACGTGTGTGTATATATGGGGGCATAAATTATATTTTGTTCCCACTTTGCCGCTAAATGTGCTCCCGTCGATGTTCCCCAGACCTCAGGTTGTGTCGCCAGCGTGTGTGGAGCCGTGCTGATTGGCTCAGGGGAGCGAGCCAAACTCTCGCTCGAGGTCACGACCTGTTCCCACTGACAGACGCTCCCTCTCCATCAAGTTGAAAATGCTAATGAAGCATTTTTCATCATCCGGGAGTCGTTGGCTGTAATGTCCCCAGCGTGAACCGGACCAAACCGGCTGTTTGGAAGGGTTTATGGATCTCAGTGGAGGGGAGAGAGCTGTTCGCTCAGCACATCCACCACTGCTGCCTGCTAAATATAGGCCATTATGGCACTGCACGGAATACTGAATGGGAATGGTGCTCGTCCAAAAGTGTGTAGGAGGCAAAGGCACACTGTAGACACTGCCAGCTAAGCAGCCTTGTGCACACTCTGAAAAATGTACCAAAGAGGTTTTTAACGGTACAGAAACGAAACGAAGTCCAAAGCATCAGCCTCATATATGTTCTGTTCTTACTGTTAACAAATTAAGCACTTTGACAAGAGCACAGGATCGCATGACGATGCAGTAAAGTCGTGTGGAATAGCCTCACAGATAAATCAGACTTATTCTCCTCCCATTGTCACCCATTAACTCAGAAGGTCAGTTTAGCCAGTGCAGGGTGACCTAAAACCAAGAGGAAGACGTCATTGGTGTTGGAGAAGTTGTGGGAATTAAGTTTTCCACCTTGAAAAATCCCCCCCCTACTATTCGGCAGTAAACTAACAATTACAGATGCTGCTGTATGGCCAACTTGAGATAATCTTGATTTAGTTTTTTTAATTCAGTTGTGTACAACGCAGCAGCGCCATGCACCGCTGAGGGCGAGCCAAGTTAGATTTGACCGCATGCAATAACCTATTGCAGCGAACTCGGGGGACCACGCAACCACAGGAGCTGCCGCGGCCGGGAAGCGAACCCGCATCGCCCGCACCGCAGGCGACCTCGCTAACCGCTAGACTAAAGCAGTGGTTCTCAACCTTTTTGGGGTCCTGGACCCCCTGCGTATTTTTGATCTACCCTGAGGACCCCTCCACCTGATCTTGGGGGAGGGGGGTTGCAATTTGATGGAAACAATAGAAACTGCATTTTAAATTGCATTATAGCATTTATTCACTCTTTGGGGCAAAAATAAGAGCTTTCAGTTGTAACTTAGATATAGTTAACAAAACAGAATTCTTATGCAGTAACTTTCAGATATATGTAACAAAACAGAATATGTATTCAGTAACTTTCAGATATATGTAACAACACAGAATATGTACTCAGTAACTTTCAGATATATGTAACAACAGAATTTTTATGCAGTAACTTAACAATGCAAACGGGGGAGCGAGATCTCTTATTAAAATACGATAAATGACACTTGTGAAACAGATGTAATTAGAGAAAAAAGTCCTGTTACCCTTTATAGTTTAGGTAGATAAAGGTCTCAGCCACGTTTGAGTAAAATAATCCTATTTCTATAAATGTCATAGGACCTGTTTTTTAAAGATATTTTATTTTCACGGACCCCTTGCAATTACACCACGGACCACTAGGGGTCCGCGGACCCCCGGTTGAGAAACACTGGACTAAAGCGGCGGGTCTACTTATCCATGCACGTTACACTATGAAATAACTGGTATCACTCTTTACGACACACGCAGGCCTTATTGGGCCACCTAAACCACAGGACATATGTAGGACGGGGACTAATAAATATGTTGGTTGTACGTTTGTTTGACTAGATTGATGAAGGAGCCTCTTTAAACCGATTCGTCAAAAAGGAGCGAGCACGTGTTTGTTGGGTGACTCTGGTCGGGCTGCATAGTGAGGATTTCCGCTCCATGCAACACGCTGCGGTCCAAGTTGCAAGTAGATAGCGAGCAGCTTTCCAGGGGGACATCAGCACGAGGCAAATTTTGGTGCATTTTTTTATTGCAAGCAACAAGATTTCAGCGTCCGGGTTTAGTTAAAAGGCCGGTTCTTCTCCGCGGGACCGGTGAAGAAATGGAGGGCGGAGGGAGGTCCGGTTCGACTGGGATCTGGTTCTGGCGCTCAGACCGCTGACCTGTGTTTTGATGGGCCAGCGGCACACGAGGTAAAGGTTTTGTTTTGTTTTTTGGCTGTAAGAATGTACAAACAACCAGTCATACCAGTTCATTTAGCAAAATGTAAAAAAGAAAGAATAATGATAGAATAAAAAAGGAGGCAAAGTTGTATGACGCTATTCTGACGAGTCCATATGGTCACTTCCGGTTTTAGCGCGGCTTTTTATCTGACTTTCAAAACAAAAGTCTCTGACGCATGTAAAAATTGCTGGGAGTAGTAGTAGTAGTAGTAGTAGTAGTAGTAGTAGTAGTAATACAATTATCCAAAACGCCTTTCAAAATCCAAGCAGGTGTCCTATGAATGTGGAAAGAGTTAAAAAGGCACAATAAAACATGACCAAAAAGCAATAACGTAACAACTAGTGAGCCAAGGCAATGATAGTTTATCTGTATTTTATCCATCTATCAGATTATACCCACCTCCAAAACCGCCCACTGAATCTTATTTTTTTTAAAAGGCTCTTAAAATCACGTTTTCACTAATTCATAATTTTGATAAATTCATTTGATAAATGAATCATTAATTTCATAATTCATTCATTCATACTTAATCAAGTTCAGAGTGGCACAGGACTGGAGCCTTAGCAGGCACTGGACAGTAGGAATAGGAAAGTGGAGATACCCTAAAGTCTAGTCTAGGGTAACTCCATAGCTCCGCCCCCCCCTGTGTGTGTGTGTGTGTGTGTGTGTGTGTGTGTGGCCTGATAGATCCCCAGTGCATTACAGGGTCCACATATGCACACGGACGCGCTCACACATCAGCCACACATTAAGACAGTTAAGAAGCTCCACCTAAAGCAGTGGTTCTCAACCTTTTTGGGGTCCTGGACCCCCTGCGTATTTTGATCTCCCCTGAGGACCCCTCCACCTGATCTTGGGGGAGGGGGGTTGCAATTTGATAGAAGCAGTAGAAACTGCATTTTAAATTGCATTATAGCATTTATTCACTCTTTGGGGCAAAAATAAGAGCTTTCAGTTGTAACTTAGATATATGTAACAAAACAGAATTCTTATGCAGTAACTTTCAGATATATGTAACAAAACAGAATATGTATTCAGTAACTTTCAGATATATGTAACAAAACAGAAAAGTCCTGTTACCCTTTATAGTTTAGGTAGATAAAGGTCTCAGTCACATTTGAGTAAAATAATCCTATTTCTATAAACGTCATAGGATCTTTTTTTTTAAATACATTTTATTTTCACGGACCCCTTGCAATGACACCACGGACCACTAGGGGTCCGCGGACCCCCGGTTGAGAACCACTGCCCTGAACTACCACGCAGATGTCTTTGCAGTGTGAAAGGAAACTTTAAAACGGTGAGAAAAGGCAAACGTATCGCCGGGTTTTTCGTCTCAGTTTGGGTTTGCTGTTTTTTGCGTAACGCAGATCAACGTCACTCAGGATATCCTCATTAAAGAGGTGCCGCGGGTCAGTCCGGCCTAAGTTTAGCCGGCATCCCGGAGTGGATCTGAACCGGAGTCAGTTGGAATCTGTTTTTTCTTTTCCGCAGGTGTAAGGCAACGCCACCTCACCATTTTCAAACACGCAACGGACGTTTTACGAGCAAACGTTTCGGCGGACGCGCTCTCTGTACGAGACGCGACGAGGCCCTTTGACGCGCGCTTTTATTTTGACAGCGGCCTTTCGACGCGCGCTTTTATTTTGACAGCGGCCGACCGGATGTTGCTCCGCGGCGGCCGTCGGCGAGCGGCGCGGCGCGGCGGACGGAAGACGGAAGACCGATCGTGACGGAGCAGCGGGGGGCGAGTCGTAATCCGGTTCCCGGAGGTCCTGCTCGTCACCGTCACCCCTATCGGAAACGTCCGGGACGTCTCACTTTCAGGGCTCCGGAAGAAAAAACCCCTCCCCCCTCCTCCCCCCCTCAAACCGAGGACGCCCCCCGGCCCGGCCCCCCCTCCCCCGAGTCGGAATCGTTGCGAAATCTCGTTCCTCGCCGCGGAACTAACGCTCCTAACGGACGCGCGGCCGCGGCGACCCGGACCGCCGATGAGAGGACGGGCAGGAAGCCGGACCGCTTTTCTCCGCCTTGCCTGGGAAAGCCTTTAACGCGTGGCCACCGCGCGTTACCTCCCCCCCGGCGTGTCGTAACCCCGGGTCGGCTCGACGTGGGCTGACCTGTTATGGAAGAAGCGCCCCTGTGCTGGCTGGCTGGCCGGGCCGTCTGACGACAGGGGGCTGACTGGCCGCCGCTAGTTTCCCGAGACGAGAGTTTTGATTTTTTTGATTTTTATGGTATTTACATGAGGGGGGAGGCTGTAACGTAATGCGGCTGTCGAACTGAAACTAAACCCCCCCCCCCTCTCTCTCACAAAAAACCCCGGATCACATCTGTGCCTTACAGCATGGACTGGACGGCCGCTGCGGCTCGCCTTTCTCCTCGCGCGCGCGGTCGGAGCTGACGGTGCGTGCGTGTGTATGCGTGTGTGTGGAGAGACCATGGTGGAGGACACGCCGACGCCCTCCACGCCGAAGAGAAACAATTCTTTGTTTGTTTTGGACGTCGTATAAACTGCTCCCCGGTTCGTCTCGTCTGCCCCCCCCTTCCTCCTCCTCCTCCTCCCTCCCTCCCTCCTCCCCCCGTGACAGTTTCCACGTCGCTTGGCTATTGTTGACTGTCGCGCCGATTTCGGTGCCCTCGCAGTCGGTAGTTGTTGTTTTTTTTGTTTGTTGTTGTTTGTTTGTTGTTGTTGTGGTGCGGGTGCGGGTGGCCTGGAGGCACGGCGGACGGTCATGTTTGCCGTGCGCATCGTTACCGCAGACTATTACCTGGCGAGTCCCGTCAAAGACCTGGACGTCTGCTACTCGGAGTTCCGGGAGAGTGACGTGAGGAGAGTCCCGGTGGTGCGGATATTCGGCGCAACACCTGCAGGTAGATACGCACGTTTATTTTATTTCTATTTTCTTTTATTATTTTTCTCTCTCTCTCTCTCTGTGGCGGTTTGATGGCTTTGCGGCGCTGCACGCGTGCGCGGTTGCGCTCCACGCGGCGGCGCGGCCGTAGGCGAAACGCGCGCCTGAGCATGTCGCGCGCGTATGCGTCGCGTTCATCTCGGTGATCCGACGTGCGGGGCGCCCCCCCCGCAAACGGGGACAGACGCGGTCTCGCGGTGCGCGCGGGGCGCACCGCGAGACCGCGTCTGTCCCCGTTTGCGGTGCGGCGCCGCTTTGTTTTCAATCCCCCCCTGCCTCGTCCTGCGGGGCGGTGAACGTTTTACCTCCGCTGCATCGCCTTTTCTCGCCCCCCCTCCCCCCGTTGATACCTTAAGCTGCCACACTCGGCGAGCAATGAGACCTTATTACCCCCCCCCCACCCCCACGCTTTTATCGTGTTTACAACAACCTGTGGAATGTTGACGCCGCAACACGCTTCTTGCACCTACATGGCTGTCCCTCCATTGCAGCGTCTCACAAGGGGGGAGGGGGGGAGGAGAGGGGGGGGCTGGCACGGGGATTTGAGCAAATTCTGCAGGTTTGGCACATGCCTCGCCTCGTAATGAAGCCCTCACCGCCGGTAGATGCCCAGTGGTCAGAATCCTGACCGCCGACAAGAGGTTGCGTTCGTTTCTTGCACGCTGGCACCGTCTGGGCGGTGCTTTCTGAGCAGTTTCACGCTGCAACGATGTGAATTTGTAGGTTTCGCCGTCTGTCGTCCTCGGTGTGGATCAGCGGTGATGGTGACATGCTGCACCGCGTGGCACTGCATCTCGCTGACTTGGAGGATTTGGATGAGGGGAATGAAGGACAATGGGTCAGGGTGTTGGGGGGGGGGTGTCGATTTCTGATCTAATTTGGGTTTTCTTGCAGATCACACGCTCGTCATCGATAGTAGGGTTACGGTCGTGAGGGCTCGTCTGCCGGCCAGTCTCTCCTCAGCCTTCATGCAATACACCAATGCTGAGATAATTTGACTTGTTAGTGTTGCGGTTAAGACCGAATGTTAAGTTGGCCCCATTTCTCCTGAAAACACGCAGACGGCGGATAAGTAGTGGTGGAATGGCAATAAATCAAATCACAATCACGCAATGCAACGCAAAAGTTCCACGGTTACGTCTGATTGGTCAAAAACATGTTCCCACCATGCTGGCAATCCCCATAAAGCGCAGCCAGCCATGCTCCATTGACTGTTATTACAAACTCTTGCTGAAACCACAGAGGTAGTTAGCAACCTTGTTTTCTCTTGTATGTCTGCACCCTACGTTGAGCAGGGCTTCCCGGTCGGTACACGCCGCGTCCGTAGACATGGCACGAGACTGTACAAAAGTGTGCGAGCTGTGCTACAGAGGAAAGCCTTGGCCACTGGTAGTTTAGTTACAGCGGTGATGCAGCAGATACAGACTGCCCAGAGATAGCCTGGTGGTTGAGTCTGTGGGACTGTCCCTGCTGGTCTGGGATCAGATAACCTACTGCTCCGGCCCCGGGTCTCCTGTACAAATACCTCTCTCTCTCGCCCTTCCGCTCTCTCTCTCTCTCTCTCTCTCTCAGCCTCCCCCCCCTCTCTCTCTCTCTCTCTCTCTCTCTCTCTCTCTCTCTCGGCCTCCCCCTCTCTCTCAGCCTTCCTCTCTCTCTCTCTCTCTCTCTCTCTCTCTCTCTCTCTCTCTCTCTCGCTCACTCCTTCTCTCTCTCTCTCTCTCTCTCTCTCTCTCTCTCTCTCTCTCTCTCTCTCTCTCTCTCTCTATCCATACAAGCCAGTGCCAGGATACCTTGCAGGGTGCAACGTTAAACTCTCTCTCCCTGTCTCTCTCCCTTTCCCTCTGTCTATCCATATAAGCCAGTGTCAGGATACCTTGCTTGCGAGAGTGCAGTGTTAAACTCTCTCTCAGTTGATGTATTGCTTGTGTGCGAGGTTTACTCGGCGTTGGCTGTACGCCTCTCAAATAAAAATACACCCCCATCTGGAATACATTGAGACTGGGAGCAACCTCTTTCCTTCTCCTTTTCAAAATGTCTCTCCAAAATGGTTCCTGAGGGTCGTGTACCTCCAGAAGAGGCTCGCACCGCCTCCACAAAGGGCCAGAATAAGTAACTGTATATTAACGGCCGGCTCTCTTCAGTGACATTCTTGTTGTTGTTGTTGTTGTTGTGTGTTTTTTTTCTTTTTCCAACCTCATGTCTGGACGTAGCAGCAGACCCTGCATAAGCAATTTCGCCGGTGGTGCCAGTTATTCGTAACTGCGTCGGCGTGCTTCACGCTCGCCGTCTGTGGCCGTCCGTGACTCTCTGGCATGCGCTTCACTCTGCAGAACCAGGCCCGAGCACGCTCCCCTGTCCTTCTCTGACCTAAGCCGCCATGCGCACATGCTCACTAGTCGTCCCTCCGTTATCTGACACCACACTTCCTGCTCCCCCCCCCAACCCACCCGCCCCTCTGTTAGCATTCCCCCGGTCAGCCCCCTCGGCTGCAGGCGCATGCACACACACACACGCACGCACACACACACAAACACACATTCCTGGAATGAGGGAGAACAGCGTGTGAAAAGGGGAACAGAGAATTCCTTTGTTGTGTAAATCTCGCTTATGATCAGTGTTACGTTATTGGTTTGGAAGGCCGCTTGGTGAGGGCTTGACGGGGTTGCTCTCCAGCCTCGATGTCAACAAGCCAAGTCCAGATCCATAAATGGCGACTTCCTCCCCAGGGCCCATGACAACAGGAGTGCTGTATGTGTGTGTGGGTGTGTGGGTGTGTGCATGTGTGTGTGTGTGTGGGTTGGAGGTGGGGCGCTGCTTTCATTTTGACATGAATGAGAGTTTAAGCACTGGAGCATGCAGAGAAAAGAGAGAGGGAGAGAGAGTGGGAGGACTGGAGAGATGGGGTAAAATTGGGGGGCCTATGTCCAACCCTCTTTTCTCTCCTCCCCTTCTCCTCCTCCTCCCTCTTTGGTTTACCTCTCTCCAGGGGGAGCCTTAATACCATCTAAAGGAATTCCTGGCGGGGCCATTATTGGGATAATAGTCGGATTCAGAGGACCCGGGGGCTCATTAGGGAGAAGGTCATTGTCTCCTGAACTGTTTACCTTCCTCTCTCTCCCCCTGTCGGCCGCCCGGGGTCCAATTATCCCTCTCTAAGATTCTGCTCCGGCTGCATCTAATCGCCGGATGACAGAGTGCGGCGTTGCGTTTGGTGACGCTTGGGAAGGGTTTCTCCCGGGTGTCGTGCATCCCAACGTGTATCCCTCTCCTCCGGATCAGGGTCCGAATCGGTTGGATTTGGTGACAGATTTCTCACGCCGCGAGTCGGATGTGACGCACGAGACTTAGTGAGGAGAACGCAGATTTAAGTGAAATGATAGAAATGTTAGTTTTGGGGTTAGGGAGAGAGAGTGAGACAGAGGGAGGGGGAGAGAGAGAGAGAGAGTGAGCAATAGAGAGATAGCAAGAGCTAGATCGAGAGAGAGAGATAGCAAGAAATAGATAGAGAGAGATAGATAGATAGATAGCAAGAGATAGAGCACGAGAGGTAGAGCGATATAGAGAGATAGATATAGAGAGCGAGCAAGAGAGATAGAGAGAGAGATACTGAGATAGAGAGAGATAGCGATAGAGAGCGAGAGAGAGATTTAGAGAGATAGAGAGATAGAGATAGATAGTGATATAGAGATATATATATAGAGAGCGAGAGAGAGATAGAGAGATATAGAGATATATATATAGAGAGCGAGCAAGAGAGAGTGAGAGAGATACAGAGATAGAGAGAGATAGCGATAGAGAGCGAGAGAGAGATATATAGAGATAGAGAGATAGAGATAGATAGTGATAGATATATATATAGAGAGCGAGAGAGAGCTAGAGAGAGAGATATAGAGAGAGAGAGAGATAGACAGATATATATATAGAGAGAGCGAGAGAGAGATTTAGAGAGATAGAGAGAGATATATAGAGATAGGAGATAGAGAGAGATATATAGAGATAGAGAGATAGAGATAGATAGTGATAGAGAGATATATATATATAGAGAGTGAGAGAGAGCTAGATAGACTCTTCAGTGTCAGGGTCGTCTGTGTGTATAGGGGGTAATAAGACACGCCGGCTGTAGCAAAACATGTTCTATACGTCTCTTGTGCTCGTCTTGAAAGAGGGGACTGTGTTTACTGTGTGTTGGTTTTGGGGTCCCCTGTACGGCAGGCAGACCCCCCCCCCCCCGGAAAGTCCGCGATGTCCGTCCACACGCGAGGCAACGGGGATGGGTGCCTTCAGTCTTCAGACAGAGGAATGTATTTGCTTGTTGGTGTGCGTGGGCGGGTGGGGTCTGCGTGGGCGGGTGGGGTCTGCGTGGGCGGGTGGGGTCTGCGTGGACCTGTTTTACTATGACAGCTGCAGGAGCACCGCAGGACAGGGACGCCTTGTTAGAGAGGGAGGAGAGCTGGCGAGGGATGAAGGAGCGTGAACTCTGCTCCCCGCTAATCCGCCGCCTCTGATGTTATTGTCTGCCGGTGGGAGGGGGTGGGGGGGGCGAGCTCTCCTTGGGGGAGGGATGGGGGGGGACTGTACTCTTTGGGCTTTCCAAAGACAGCCCGAGAGGTGCGGCTGGTTTTAAAGGAGACGCGCCGCTGAAGCTGCCGTGAGCGAGCGGGATGCCGCGGTGACCCCGGTGCGACGGCCTCGCTCGGCTACGTCGCGCCGGGGTCACCGCGTCAGACACGGGGCGTGTTTCTTAAGGTCGCGGTCGTCAGTTGCCAACAAGTCTCGACATTCA
>JAJHIY020001431.1:75000-77500 GCA_022114975.2 Lampris megalopsis | reverse complement strand
TTGCAAATAATTGTTGCGTCCTTATGCCGGAAGTGTTCGTTACAAATCCCGGAAGCTGTTAACTGAGAAAAAAAAGTGAAATGCAAGCGGCACCAAGTGGACAGGTAATGAGAGCATGTCACCTGTCCGCGTCTTTACGCACGACCCAGGTGAGGAAAGCCGGAGGGCTGGTCAGTTCACCTGGACGCAACGTTTACTGACAGAAACGGGTCACCACTCAAGTGAGTGACGGGAGCACAAACTAGGAGGAGGCATCAGGACGCCGCACCACCGAGCTGACACCGAGCTGACACCGAGGAGAATCCCCACATTAAACGGGTCCTGGTTGAGTGTGGTTACCCTAACTGGGCGTCTGTCAATAGAAAGGAGGACGACAACAGCTGTCTAATGTAGACCAGAGGTGATTCTGTATGTGGGGAGTGGTGCAAAAACTGAGACGTGTATTTTCCAAACAACAGAAGTTGGTCCTCCCCAAGGACCAGGTCCCCCGGCACAACCAGAGCCATATAGTGTAGCTGTTAAGTACCAGGAGGATTGTCCTGACTTGTACATCGGGGAAACCAAACAGATGCTGGTCAAGAGGATGACACAACACAGGAGAGCTGACACGTCAGACCAGGACTCCACAGTCCACACCATCTACAGACCAGGACTCCACAGTCCACACCATCTACAGACCAGGACTCCACAGTCTACACCATCTACAGACCAGGACTCCACAGTCCACACCATCTACAGACCAGGACTCCACAGTCCACACCATCTACAGACCAGGACTCCACAGTCCACACCATCTACAGACCAGGACTCCACAGTCCACACCCTCTACAGACCAGGACTCCACAGTCCACACCAGGGGTGGGCAGCCTTACCCAGAAAGGGCCGGTGTGGGTGAAGGTTTTTGTTCTAATCAAGCACTTACACACCTGATCCCACTAATCCACCAGCAGTCTTTGCTGAGGAACTTGATTAGGAGACACAGGTGTGTAACTGCTTGGTTGGAACAAAAACCTTCACCCACACCGGCCCTTTCTGGGTAAGGCTGCCCACCCCTGGTCTACACCATCTACAGACCAGTACTCCACAGTCTACACCCTCTACAAACCAGGACTCCACAGTCTACACCATCTACAAACCAGGACTCCACAGTCTACACCCTCTACAAACCAGGACTCCACAGTCTACACCATCTACAAACCAGGACTCCACAGTCTACACCCTCTACAGACCAGGACTCCACAGTCTACACCCTCTACAAACCAGGACTCCACAGTCTACACCCTCTACAAACCAGGACTCCACAGTCTACACCATCTACAGGTTAGTGGCCACTCTTTCAGGGCTGAGGATGTGCACCTCCTTGATAGGGAGGAACGCTGGTTTGAACGGGGAGTCAAAGAGGCCATCTGTGTTAAGAGGGGACGACCATCCCTGAACTGGGGGGGGGGTAAGAGTACATCTGTCACCATCTTACAGTCCTCTGTTGAATAGTACACGTGGTCATTGTAACTCTAGTTAATGGTCACGGTAATTTGCATATGAAACTGGTCGTTAGTTTGGGTCGTTATGCCACTGTATTGTTTATAAGGGTGGGGGTACCTGCAGTCAGTGTATTGTTTATAAGGGTGGGGGTACCTGCAGTCAGTGTATTGGTTATAAGGGTGGGGGTACCTGCAGTCACTGTATTGTTTATAAGGGTGGGGGTACCTGCAGTCAGTGTATTGGTTATCAGGGTGGGGGTACCTGCAGTACATGTATTGTTTATGAGGGTGGGGGTACCTGCAGTCAGGTGAGAGTGGAGAGGTCAGCTAGATGGTGATGACCCGTGTCCCTCTATAGAAATGGTGTCCAGGTGAACCGAGTCACCCTTCTCTCTGTGGTAGCTGAAGCAGGGGTGGAGGTCTGCGTTACGCTTGCGCGTGAGAGTTTTGTTTGGCGGTAAACATGGTTACCTGACACGCGCAAACCAAGGTAAGGCGCGTGATAGGCTGCGAGCCCAGACTCACGCATCCTTAGCGTTCTTGTTCAGCGTCCGCGTGGAAAGAACGCTAAGCCAGTTCATCCGGACACACGTTCGGGGCTAATGACGGGTAACCGACGTGGACCCCGAGAAGGAAAGCGGAAACCCTTCGTTCGTTTCCTCCAAAGGCGGAAATTCAACTTTCCAATGCAACGTCCTTGAATTCCCCCGCGCGCACACTGTGTGCGTCACTTCCGGGAACGCAGAACAGCGGAACTAACGATTTCTTTGAAACGTGAAAATGAACAGGAGCATATTAAGGCGGATCCGAGGGGCCGCCTGGCTCCTAACCCGTGCTCCTCTTCTGTCCTCGGCCCCTCGTGTAGACAGCAGGTCTGTCGCCCGCGGAACAGAGGACATATTGTGTGAAGAGCTCAGCCGCTTTTGTATGTAAAACAGACGGGTTTAGCAGTACGTCCTCGTATCAGGTAATCCCACGTGGACAGATACGCATGCGTGGTTACTTCGCGTCACGAGGAC
>JAJHIY020001431.1:55000-70000 GCA_022114975.2 Lampris megalopsis | reverse complement strand
GCTACAGGGACTCTGGAAAGTGGCGCTAACATGGCGTCCGAAAAAACCCCTCCAGAGTCCACATCCATCGCTGTCTTAGACAGAAATAGACCCTACATTCCTCCCTGATCCCCCCCCACTACACCCCCCCCCCACTAATCCCATCACCGCCACCATGAGCTCCGCCAGTTAGCGGCCATCATCGGGAATGCGCCTGTAATATTCTCTGGAATCAATTTCCCCTCCCGACTCTCGAGCCACGTAGATCGATTTTCGCCTCAACGCAAATAATAAGGCGCGTGGGTCCGGCGCGAGGTAAGAAGAGGGGGTCTTTGTCACGCGTAAAGTGGGTGTTTCGAATTCCCCAAGTGTATAATCACCTCCCGGACCATTCATTACCTCCGGAGCGGAGCCCCGGCCCCGGCTGTCACCGAGGATGACGGACCGGCGTTAAAGGAGGTGTGTGTGTGGGGGGGGGCGGGGGAGGTACGCGGAGTATCCCGTGTCGGGACTGCTGAGCGAGCGAGGATGTGAGAGGCTACATCTCTCTCTCTCTCTCCCACAAGTACAGAACCTAGAGACGGGTGGAAAAGAGGGAAACACGGAGCGAGATGAAGGTTATAGAGAGGTAGGGAAAATGAGGGGGAGGGGGTACTACAGGGGGTGGGGGGGGAGATAAATAACCCGGGCCCATTGAAGATGGGTGAGTGCTCCTTTCTCTCCGGCCTCCATCCGCGTAGTGGATGTGGTCACAGAAACCCGAGCAGCGCCTCCCGTCCCGGCACATCAACCGTCTCACGTAACAGTCCCCCGTCTAACACCACCCTATTTTTCCCTCCATGAAGACGGAGAGACAGAGAGAGAGACCGAGAGACAGAGAGACAGAGAGACAGAGAGAGACCGAGAGAGAGACAGAGAGAGAGACAGAGAGAGAGACCGAGACAGAGAGAGACCGAGAGAGAGAGACCGAGAGAGAGACAGAGAGAGAGACAGAGAGAGAGACCGAGACAGAGAGAGAGAGAGAGACCGAGAGAGAGACCAAGAGAGAGAGAGACAGAGAGAGAGACAGAGAGAGACAGAGACAGAGAGAGACAGAGAGAGAGAGAGAGAGACAGAGAGAGAGAGACAGAGACAGAGAGACTGAGAGACAGAGAGTCAGAGAGACCGAGACAGAGAGAGCAAGACAGAGAGAGCGAGACAGAGAGAGAGAGAGACAGAGAGAGAGAGAGACAGAGAGAGCGAGACCGAGACAGAGAGAGCGAAACAGAGAGAGACCGAAACAGAGAGAGAGAGAGACAGAGAGAGAAACAGAGAGAGCGAAACAGAGAGAGACCGAAACAGAGAGAGAGAGAGACAGAGAGAGAAACAGGTGAGAGAGAGAGAGAGAGAGAGAGAGACAGATGCACGAGCCTCGGGGTGAAAAGATTGATACTCCCGTAAAAACGTCTCGCGACGGCCCGCGGCACGGTCCATGTTGATATGTGTGTATATGTGTATGTGTGTGTGGGTGGGTGGGTGTGTATATGTGTGTATATTTGTGTATATATGTGTGTATATGTGTGTATATATGTGTGTGTGGGTGTGTGTGTATATGTGTGTATGTGTGTGTGTATACGTGTGTGTATGTGTGTGTATGTGTTTGCATGCGTGCGTGTGCATATGTGTGTGTCCGTCGTGACGAATGTCGCCTGGAAACATGGAAACAGTTACAGACCAATACCCCCTCCCCCTCCCCTCCCCCACTCCCCCCCCCTGCAATTCCACCCTGATAGTCTCAGAAATTGACCCCTCGTATATCCACGGGCGCGTTATTACATTTCCCTGCGTCGTATTTTACGCGCGCTCGTTTTTCGTCTCCTCCGCGCCAAGCAGCCGTCTCAGCCGGCCGGCCGGGCGGTGGCAACACGACAATTAATGGGGTTGCAAGGCCCTACGGTATAACTTAATAAACTTAAGGGGTAATAACTTTTTTTCACGCGAGCTGCCGGTGCGCAAGACACAAAGACCGAAGTGTAATTTCCCCAACTCCATTGCCTTCTTGCCCCCGTCTGAAGGGTGTTTATTCTGGACCGCCGCCCGGGCACAAGAATCACAAAGAGAGTTTGGGTGCGGCTAAAGGGAGGTTAGTTAGCCTG
The DNA here is from genome assembly GCA_022114975.2 of Lampris megalopsis. Lineage (NCBI taxonomy): Eukaryota > Metazoa > Chordata > Actinopteri > Lampriformes > Lampridae > Lampris > Lampris megalopsis. The sequence goes on along the minus strand of JAJHIY020001431.1, from coordinate 67,886 downwards.
TGATGTTTTTCGGGGGCCACAGATCCATCATGGATTAGCTGGTTAATTCCCCCTTCCTGCCCCGCCGCCGCCGCCGCCGCCGCTGCAGCAGCAGCGGCAGCGCACCGTCTGGCGCAGTGAAGGCCCCCAAAACCCGCTGACGCACGGCCGCCTGGAGATGAAGCACCGTCGTGCTGAAATTATGGACGCCTCTTCCCGGTTTTGCCGCGACTCTAAGATCCGTAACGTACCGGGAGACTGCAGCCAGCTACACAATGTGGCCGTGGGTCGAATAATTTGGGGGGGGGGGCGCGCGGAGTCCGCTGGTTCTCATGAATGGCTTCCATTCCCAAACAGCGCACAACCCTGATGGATGGCCGGGCCAGACGCAATGAGTGTGTGTGTGTGTGTGTGTGTGTGTGTGTGTGTGTGTGTGTGTGTGTGTGTGTGTGTGTGTGTGTGTTTTTGTGTGTGCGCGCGCGCGTTTGTATTTTATAGAGACTGTAGAGGGGAGAGACCCCCCCTCTCCGCAACACACACACACACACACACACAAGCACACACACACACACACACACACACACAAGCACAACACGTCAGACGCCGAGACAAATGAAGCCTGCTCGTTAGAAAGCCCTGACATATGGAAGGTCTTTGGAAAAAAAAAATAAAGCTTCAGATTTATTTCGGCGGTTTTCTTTTTCACCAGCCTCCGAAAAGACATTAGTAACAATATTTTTCCACGAAACGGTGCCAATTACAGCTCCTCCCTCCTTCCACCGAGAACAAGCGCAGTCTTTTGGAAAAATAAAGTTGGCCTCCTGCTCGCGAGGCCGCGCCAGCGACGTCTGCGGATGACATATTAAATGTTATTGTTATTGCAAGTAATGATAAAGGAGCATCTCGTAAAAAATGAGCCATCCCGTCGGATCATCCGTGAAAATGGAGGAGAGGCCGTGATTCATGTTACACGTTTAATCGTCACTTTGTTGCGCAAATTACGCGCGAGTAACGGAGGAAGTGGGTAAACGGGGTGGTGAAACTTGTGTAACGTCAACACACAAAACAAATGGGATGCTCTTATAATAGTAAAAACCTGCGGGAATATTCGATACACAAAACAAACCCCCCCCACTAATTAAGAGCAATATTTGTGTTCATCTCCACAGTAAAGCACTGGCGAAACCAAGAGATCCACCCGTGCGTAAGTAGAAGCGTGTGTGTCCATCTTTTGGCACACCAGAACCAAACGCAGGACAGAGTGGCGTATTTAAGGAAACTAATCGGACTCCGACATGTGGGGGAGAGCCTCGGTACCGTCCGCGTGCGTACCCGTTACGACGGTGCCGTAAAGACGCGGCGCCGCGTCGCGCAGGGCGCACGGTGAGTTATGAGGCCTCGGTCTATTGAGAACTAATCTAGCTTGTTTTGTGGCTCGGGGCCGCCAGGTGAATGATGGATGGGCGGAATTCCTATGATCATCTTTTAGAGGAGTGTGTGTGTGTGTGTGTGTGTGTGTGTGTGTGTGTGTGTGTGTGTGTGTGTGTGTGTGTGTGTGTGTGTGTGTGTGTGAGGCGCAGACACGGACGACGTTTGAGCTTCTTGGATGAGCCGTTATCCTTAGTTCTTAGTTCATTTTAGGTACAAAGATACAAAAATATGACGCGCACGCGCACACACACACACACACACGTCACGTCAAGGGCAATAATTAAGTGAAAAAAACACGCGCTGAAAACAGGAATAATGAAGCTGTGAGAGTTGCGGACGTCTAACAAAATTGCTTATTTTACCATGACGCTGAGAGAAAACAGTGACGGGCGGAACACACGTGGCGCTGCTGCGCTCCGTGTTGCGGTGCTGCGCTCCGTGTTGCGGCGCGGCGCAGCGCGGCGCGGCTTTGCTATTCGCTGTGCGGAAGAAGACATGTTTTGCAACTCGCTGCCGGTTGTTCGCAGTTAAATCCGGGTCCTGACTGGCAACTTTAACACGCAAATAGACGTGCTGCTCCACAAGGCGCGTGCGCGCGCGCGCGCTGTAACTCGTGCGTGTGTGTTTGAGGCGACCTGTAACTATAAGGAAGAATGAAGGTCCAGTCGTAAAGGCAGAGATCATGTAAACACACACGCGCCGTGTCGGCGTGCGGCTCCAGACGCACGCAGCAGAGGGTAAAGCCGCTGCGCCGCTGCGCCGCGCTGCGCCGCGGCGCCGCAGCGCTGCGCTGCTTGTGTTAACGTGCTGGTCACTGCACAACAACAACAACAACAACAACAACAACAACATGTAAAAAAGCGAAGGAGGGCGAGAGAAAGTTCGGGGGACCGGCGGAGCCGGGTTCGGGATTTGGGCGCTGCGCGCTTTGTTCTGGTTTTATGGCGGCATTAAAAGGCTTTACGAGCCTCTCTCGCCACTTCCTGCTTCAGCAACTTACTTTGATCCGGCCCGTCTTTGTCCTCGCTCGCTTCGCAAGTGTCCTTACTGTCGCCGTAGCCGGCGCCGGCCGCGGCGGCCGGGTGGTGGCTCAGCTCCCGGCCCGCCGTGGACGACTCCAGGAGGTACGTGGCGGTCTCGTGCTGGTGCTGGCCTCCGACTTTCGGCGGCATCTCCCCGCCGAGGTGGCCGAGGAGGGGCTCCAGCTTGACCTGGCCGGCCTGGCCCTGTCCCGGGACGGACTCGGAGCCTCGCGGCGCGCAGTCCAGCCACGAGCGGAGGTAGCGCGTGTCCGCGGAGGGCACATGCTGGGCCGGGATGTAGGAGTGGTAGACCGCCGGTAAGCCGCTGGCGGCGTGGTGCGGGCTGAAGGGACTCCAGGAGGAGGAGAAGACCGGGGGTTTGGGCTGGAAGCTGCAGGACGGGTACGACTCCGGATTGGGATGCTCGGAGTGCGCTCCTCCGCCGGTCGGCCTCCCACCACCTCCTCCTCCTCCTCCTCCTGCTGCTGCGCCTCCGGCGGAGCCCGGGCCGGAGTACTGAAGGCTGGAAAACCGTCCGGGGGTCGAGAGTTCATCGCTCTCGTGACTTATGATGGAGTCCACGTAATAGTTGCTCAGAGTTCCAGAAATGGACATCCTCGGACATTATCTGGGACGCGCCGTGCTCACTGAATGGGACACACAAAGAAGGACATAACGACTTTTTTTCTGTCTCCCTCTGTTCTCCCTCTCCGCTTTGCTTTCTTTCGCCACAACTCTCTCTCTCTCTCTCTCTCTCCCTCTCCCTCCCTCCCTCCCTCTCTCTTTCCGAGGCGAGCCCCCTTCTTCGCCTTCCTTCCACACGCGGAACAAAGTAGAGGGAGCGCGGGGATGTCGGCTCTGCGATTGGCTGGACTTTTTCTCCAGCCTGATAAAGCGTCAATGGAGCGTAAATCAACCTTGCACCCCTCCCCCCTCCTCCACGCACACACACACACACACACATACACTTTACCCACACAGCCGACCCCTCCCCCTCCCCCTCTATCTAATTCGCCCCTTCTAAATAGATTGTCTTGTTTATACAATATGCAAAATGTGCGCAGCGCTCATATATCTGCCGCACGGAGATATACAAAACCTCCAAGCCATGCGCCCCGCCATTACGCACCACATGCGCGCTGGACACGATAGGTGACAAATAAGCAAAGGCGTTATTTCATTCATTTGTTTGTTTGTTTGTTTGTTTGTACTTATTTGTACCAGAATGAACGCGCGCGCGTTTCGCTCCCGAGCGCAGCAGCGGCACACCAGCGCGAGCATCTGAAATCCATGTGCGCAACCGTGTGTGCACGTGTTAACGCTTAAATCAATCTCTCGGCGTTCAGGGCTGTGCGCTTAAAACGCCATTAGTATGAGGGCCCGCAGGCCTGATCTTAGGAGCCGGTCCGGGAGCGGCCTCTCTGTCAATGACGCCCGTCTTTAAAAAGGAGTAAGTTGTAAAACCTCCGTTATTGATCATATTCCGCTATCTTAAGTGAGGGGAGCTCCGTGTGCCAGCCGGGCCGTTGGAGGGACGCCGAACACTTTTTATTGGCAGATTAACTTTCGCTTCTGTTAACGAGCGCCATTAAACGCGGATCCTGCGTGGCCGCGCCGCGCTCTCTTTACGGCACCAAGTACCAGGAACTACTTTTTGGGCCCGTTTAATACCATAATAAAATCCTACATCAGGGCTTGCTTTTGGTTTTATTGGGCTGATATACGGCCTGCGGTGGCGGGGCGCGAGGCAGGCGGAGAGGCAGGCCGCTGCGCTCCCCGTGCCGGAGCAACGCGGGTTCACTAGGCCTGTCCCCGCGCACAGGAGCGGAGCTCGGGGGGATCCGGGTCACCGCGTGTGTGTGTGTGTGTGTGTGTATGTGTGTGAGCGTGTTCGCTACCGAACCCCTTCCTGGGCCGCGTTCTGCTGGAGCCGCACGGGACGGCGTGAGTAGTGCGGATGCGTCGGCGTGCACATCTGTTGGGACTTGTGGAGGTTATTTGTGTTTTGCAGGTTTCGTTCGTTGCGTGGGTGGAAACGCAGAGGGCCGTGAATGGGACCCAGACGCGGGGCTGCGCGCCACATCCACATCGCGCAGGGCTCCCGTGCGTTTCACTTATAATTCCTACCGACACGAGACGTGGAGGCCCGCCTGCTCGGCCCGCCTGCTCGGCCTGCCTGCTCTGGACCGTTTTATGGACTTGGTAAACTACTAAAATGGAAGTCCAGGCTAAAATGATTATCCCACGTGTCGCTTCCGCGGCCACCGCCGTTATTGTGGACCTGGTCTGGTTTAGCACACTCGACTTTTGAGGGTGCGGATCCTTTTCACGCGCTCCCCGGCCTGCGCTTCTGCTGTCGAACCGCTCGGAAGAGGGACCGGCTCGGCCGGCTCGTCACGCTGGCACCGGGGATCTGCTGGGAGCTACGGCCTCGGACCCGAGCACGCTGCTTCCTCGTTCAGCCTCCAACATTTAGGCGTCCTCACGTTTATTTATCACGTCATTGACACATAAACGCGTCATGACGAGGAGGCTTCGCGTGGAGACATTCCAGCGGACCTTCCGCTTTCATTTCGGCTTCAGTTTTGTAACGGAAATTATGATCTGTCCTGACTGGGTCTATCGTCAATATATTGGATTTTGTTTATTCTAAGGGTGAGATATTTTATTCTAAGCGTGAGATATTTTATTCTAAGGGTGAGATATTTCATTCTAAGAGTGAGATATTTTATTCTAAGGGTGAGATATTTTATTCGAAGGGTGAGATATTTAATTCTAAGGGTGAGATATTTAATTCTAAGGGTGAAATATTTAATTCTAAGGGTGAGATATTTTGATTCTAAAAGTGAGATAATTTTATTCTAAGCGTGAGATATTTCATTCTAAGGGTGAGATGTTTTTATTCTAAGGGCGAGATATTTTATTCTAAGGGTGAGATGTTTTATTCTAAGGGTGAGATATTTTATTCTAAGGGTGAGATGTTTTATTCTAAGGGTGAGATATTTTATTCTAAGGGTGAGATGTTTTTATTCTAAGGGAGAGATATTTTATTCTAAGGGTGAGATGTTTTTATTATAAGGGTGAGACGTTTTTATTCTAAGGGTGAGATATTTTATTCAAAGGGTGAGACGTTTTTATTCTAAGAGTGAGATGATTTTATTCTAAGGGTGAGATATTTTATTCTAAGGGTGAGATATTTTATTCTAAGGGTGAGATATTTTTATTCAAATGGTGAGATATTTTATACTAAGGGTGAGACGTTTTTATTACAAGCGTGATATATTTTTATTATAAGGTTGAGATATTTTTGTTCTAAGGGTGAGACGTTTTTATTCTAAGGGTGAGATATTTTATTCTAAGGGTGAGACGTTTTTATTCAAAGGTTGAGATATTTTATTATAAGGGTGATACGTTTTTATTCAAAGGGTGAGATATTTTTATTACAAGGGTGACCTATTTTATTCTAAGGGTGAGACGTTTTTATTCAAAGGGTGAGGTATTTTATACTAAGGGTGATACGTTTTTATTCAAAGGGTGATACGTTTTTATTCAAAGGGTGAGACGTTGTTATTCTAAGAGTGAGACGTTGTTATTCTAAGAGTGAGACGTTTTTATTCTAAGGGTGAGATATTTTGTACTAAGGGTGAGACGTTTTTATTCTAAGAGTGAGATATTTTTTATTCTAAGAGTGAGATGTTTTTATTCTAAGGATGAGACGTTTTTATTCTAAGAGTGAGATGTTTTTATTCTAAGGGTGATATGTTTTTATTCTAAGGGTGATATGTTTTTATTCTAAGAGTGAGATATTTTTATTCCAAGGGTGAGATGTTTTTATTCTAAGAGTGAGATGTTTGGAGACTTTGTCCACAGCTGTTCTGCCGGTTTTACGCAGGAGCCATTAAAAGCGCTCTCGCGTCGTGTTTTGGAACCGTGCGTAAACGTTGCTGATAATCCTTCAACGAGTTGCTAAATCATCCGTGGGTTTACACTGGATCCAGCACTTCAGTATGAGTTCTGCGGGACGTGTTTAGTGAGCACGAGCTGAAAACACACCAGGCTGACTGAAACACACGCGTGTCGGAGAACCTTCAAAACCCCCTGCGTCCCGGTCAGACCTCCTCCCCCGACAGGCCAAACGAAGGCGAACGTCTCGTTTCTGCCTGTTTGTTGCGTGCTAATACAAAGCCACCACTTCTTTTCTTTTTTCATAATTGCTTCCTAGATATTTTCTTTATACTTGCTACCTGACTAAAAACAAACAAACAAACAAACAAACAAACAAACAAACGGACGTGGGGGCATCATCTGGTGGTGAACTGCGACTTCACCTTTTCACATTTACATGCAGTGAGACGGTTCAGTGCTCAGAGGAGACATACTGGACAGATGCTCCCCATATCCACCACCCACACACCCCCTCCCATACCCCCCGATGCCCCCCCCCAACCACACACACACACACACTTTCTATCACACACTCAAGCGCACACTCCTGTTTCTCTCTGGGTGAGGTTTACCTTTCATTTATCCTACGTTCTTCTATTTCGTCCTGGTCGCGGTTGGTACTGAAAAGTACAACGAGTAGAACAACACCAAAATACACCAAAACACACCGAAATACACCAAAAGACACCGAAACACACCGAAATACACCAAAAGACACCGAAACACACCGAAATACACCAAAACACACCGAAAACACACCGAAATACACCAAAACACACCGAAATACACCAAAAGACACCGAAACACACCGAAATACACCAAAACACACCGAACACACACCGAAATACACCAAAACACACCGAAAATACACCGAAATACACCGAAATACACCGAAATACACCAAATACAACAAAATATACCAAAACACACCGAAAATACACCGAAATACACCAAAATACACCGAAACACACCGAAACACACCGAAATACACCGAAACACACCGAAATACACCGAAACACACCGAAATACACCAAATACACCAAAATACACCAAAACACACCGAAATACACCAAAATACACCAAAACACACCAAAACTACACCGAAACACACCGAAATACACCAAAACACACCAAAAACTACACCGAAATACACCGAAACACACCGAAATACACCAAAATACGTCAAAACACGTCAAAACACACCAAAATACACCAAAATACACCGAAATACACACCAAAATACACCAAAACACACCGAAACACACTGAAATACACCCAAATAAACAGAAACACGCCAAAATACACCGAAGTACACCAAAATACACCGAAATACACCAAAACACATCAAAACACACCAAAACTACACCGAAATACACCAAATACACCGAAATACACCAAAACACACCAAAACTACACCGAAATACAACGATACACACCAACACACCGAAATCCACCGAAACACGCCAAAATACACCGAAATACATCAAATTACACCAAAATACCACTTTCACTCATCCTCTTCTCGCAAATGTAGGACTTATACTGTATACTATACTGTACTATACTATACCGTACCGTACTATACTATACTATATTATACTATACTGCACTGCATTATACTATACCATACTATATGACATAATATGCTACACTGTACTACAATGTACTATACTATACTATACTATATTGTACGATACTGTATTATACTATACTATATTGTACGATCCTGTATTATACTATACTATATTGTACGATACTGTATTATACTATACTATAGTTTTTGACTGCGTCAAAAAACGTTGCAGTGCTGTTGCGGTGACGGGCCACACACACACCACACGCGGTCCGCCCGCTGCGTCATAGTCCACACGCGGTCCGCCCGCTGCGTCATAGTCCACACGCGGTCCGCCCGCTGCGTCATAGTCCACGCGCGGTCCGCCCGCTGCGTCATATTTGCGGAAAATATTTGTTCTGTCGTTTCGTTGTGATTTGCTTTAAATCGCACGTGCACCGAGTGGCGAGATTACCATAATAGCTCATTAACGACATTAATAGCGTGTTGGTTTTGCACGACACGCTTGTGAACTCTCCACGCGTGATTTTAGACGTGTTTAAAGGCGCGTCTTGTTTTCGTTTCTCTTAATGGCGTGACTTTAATGCGCGTGAACGGGGAGCCGGCCTCCAGCAGGGCTGCTAGCTTAGCTAGCTAGCTTAGCTTAGCTTAGCTTGGCTCTCTGCTTACCGCATGCGCAGTACTTCTATAGGGGTGCTGTACATACACGACTGGCCTATGATATAGGCCTGACTGTGGAGGGAAGAGTAACTGACCCTAACATGTGTGTGTGTGTGTGTGTGTATAGATATATAGATATATAGATATATAATGCGTGTGTGTGTGTGTGTGTGTATGTGTGTGTGTAGATATATAGATATATAGATATATAATGCGTGTGTGTGTGTGTGTGTAAAATGTATATAATGTATATGCTGTTTTTAAATTCACCTCCTCTGCTTAACGTTCCTCAGACTGTGAACTTGTGTGTTCTTATGGGTCCTGCAGCAGTCCTGGTCCTGGTCCTCTGCAGGTTTTACTGTCTGCGGAGGAGTCGGTACTTTGTCTCCGTGTTGGGTTTTTTGTTTCTCAGACATGTTGCTTCGCGGCGCCACGTTGCGTGCGCAGCTGCCGTGGCGCTAACCGCGCCTCTGTGAGGTGGGAGATACACACTGTTGCGCTTTACGCACAATCATAATCATAATTAAACACACACTAGAGTCGTTTCAGACTGAACTATTGTGTACTAAACGTCTGTCAGCGCGCTCCGGGGGAGATATATCAAGTACTACACGCAGTACAGCCTCCATTAAGTATCTTAATGGTCAGCGGCGCTTAAAGCAGGGCCGTATTTTACCCGCCGGGGGTAAAGTGGTTAAGGAGAACAACATCCAGGGACGCCATCGTTCACCTAATATTTATGAACGCTTCTGTCTGGAGGAGTTATTCTGCTCCGCTCAGACGCTACCGGGGCCGCTCACAGCGCCCCCTCCTGGGCGTCCGAGTCTGACAGGCGGATGAAATGCGTCGCGTGGGGTCAAGTATTTCAATTCATAAAATTATAAGACTTAAGAGTCATAAACTGTCATAAAGTAGGACAATTATCCAGCACTAACGTCCCAATGCAAAGAGGACGCAGGGCGTCGTCCTCCCGGAACACGCGAGCGGAACTGGACCAGTCCTGCAAGCCGTAAACCGGCCCAACTATCAGCAGGACGCCTGTCCGATACGGGACTAAACCAAATACACAAAGGCCGGAAGTTGCTCGCGTGAGAATTAGGACGTAACACATTTGGTCACGTGACTTTCCAGTATTGTCAGCGCGTGGAAGAGAGGCCTCGTGACGGAGCTCGTGCCTTCTGGATGGAAACTCAAGTCTCTACCCTCACTCGCTGGACCTGGGATCGACTGTACTGGGAGAGGCTGTACTGGGAGAGGCTGTACTGAGAGAGGCTGTACTGGGATTGCCTGACTGTAGTTGGACTGACTGACTGTACTGGGACTAACTGACTGTACTGGGGACTGATTGACTGGGACTGACTGACTGTACTGGGACTGACTGACTGTACTGGGACTAACTGACTGTACTGGGACTAACTGACTGTACTGGGGACTGACCGACTGTACTGGGGACTGACTGACTGTACTGGGACTGACTGACTGTACTGGGGACTGACTGACTGTACTGGGACTGACTGACTGTACTGGGACTAACTAACTGTACTGGGGACTGACTGACTGTACTGGGACTGACTGACTGTACTGGGGACTGACTGACTGTACTGGGACTGACTGACTGTACTGGGACTGACTGCCTGTACTGGAGTCAGATCCCAGAGTGCTTGGCCAGACGTCTGCGCCTGTGTGTCGCGGATGAGACGAGAGTCGCATCAGCTCATTCCAGCCCATTATCGCGTCATCACCGGACAGCAATCATAAACGGGCTAATTGATTTTCAGCTCGGAGTCTCTGGAGCCATACATTAGGCTCTGTGGACTGCTGAGAGCGTGCGTTGGCGTCCATTGTTGACATGCGTGTCATCCGTTCCCAACACTCCTCAAGGAGCACAGATCGGCCTTTCATGGGACCTAAACAAAACCACACTTCATCCAGGCCTGTCTTCAGATGGGTGGTTCAGACCCGGGCAGTGGATTTATTTATCCTACAAACCCCCTGATGGAAAAATGACACAAAAATAAAACAACAACTCTGAAACCGTCCAAAACTGTACAGGTCCATTTGAAGGACATTTTCAACCATACAGGGAGAATTCCGCGTTGGCTCCCGTGGAGGTTCGTTGGTCTACATGGTGAACTTCGGACTACCTGGGATGAAGCGATGATTCAGAAAACAGACGTCTTTGAGACGTCCTGGAGTCAAGCCCTGCAGGCCCTCACACAAGCGGTGGCTGTATGAAGGCTCTACATGCTTGTACATAATCCCCATCATGTGCCACCGTCGCCACTGCGGTCCAGACGCAGACGCGGCGGAATGTCGCGCTGCGCCGCTGCGGTCCTCTTATGGCCGCATCACGCGCAGACGCGTCTGTGTATCCCTCCGCGTCCGTTCGCGACTTTATCTGCGAGCCTGGAGCGTTCTCACATGCTGTCCTTCGTCCTTATCTTCATCGCTGTTTACCACTGGAGCGCATGTGGAGAGTCTAGCAGAGCAGACGGGACGTCCATCTAGAGACTCGGCTCCGATCTGGATCCGTGCTTTTACAACATGCACAACATGCGTTTCTAGACTGCTGGGATAGTTCTCCAGAGAGCAGGGGGGGGCGGTTTGGATAATGGATGGATGAATGGATAGTGGATGGATGAATGGATAGTGGATGGATGAATGGATAATGGATGGCTGAATGGATAGTGGATGGATGAATGGATAGTGGATGGATGAATGGATAATGGATGGCTGAATGGATAGTGGATGGATGAATGGATAGTGGATGGATGGCTGAATGGATAGTAGATGGATAAATGGATAGTGGATGGGTGAATGGATAGTGGACGGATAAATGGATAGTGGATGGCTGAATGGATAGTGGATGACTGAATGGATAGTGGATGGATGAATGGATAGTGGATGGATGAATGGATAGTGGATGGCTGAATGGATAGTGGATGGATGAATGGATAGTGGATGGATGGCTGAATGGATAGTGGATGGATAAATGGATAGTGGATGGATGAATGGATAGTGGATGACTGAATGGATAGTGGATGGATGAATGGATAACGGATGGCTGAATGGATAGTGGATGGCTGAATGGATAGTGGATGGATGAATGGATAGTGGATGGCTGAATGGATAGTGGATGGATGAATGGATAGTGGATGGATGGCTGAATGGATAATGGACGGATAAATGGATAGTGGATGGATGAATGGATAGCGGATGGATAAATGGATAGTGGATGGCTGAATGGATAGTGGATGGATGAATGGATAGCGGATGGATGAATGGATAATGGATGGCTGAATGGATAGTGGATGGATGGCTGAATGGATAGTGGATGGATAAATGGATAGTGGATGGCTGAATGGATAGTGGATGGATGAATGGATAGTGGATGGATGGCTGAATGGATAGTGGATGGATGAATGGATAGTGGATGGATGAATGGATAATGGATGGCTGAATTGATAGTGGACCGTAAAACGTTCAAGACACCCTAAAGATGAACGTCACGAGTCTGCGTCAAAATGTACACATCACTATCTACGATACTACACATATGGTGGGGAATATATGTACTCTTACTACATATATGGTAGGAAATACATTTACTCTTAATACAGATATGGTAGGAAATATATTTACTCTTACTACATATATGGTAGGAAATATATTTACTCTTATTACATATACGGTAGGAAATATATTTACCCCTACTACAGATATGGTAGAAAATATATTTACTCTTATTACATATATGGAGGGAAATATATGTACTCTTACTACATATATGGTAGGAAATATATTTATTCATACTACTTATATGGTAGGAAATATATGTACTATTACTACATGTATGGTAGGAAATATATTTATTCATACTACTTATATGGTAGGAAATATATGTACTCTTACTACACATATGGTAGGAAATATATTTATTCATACTACTTATATGGTAGGAAATATATGTACTATTACTACATGTATGGTAGGAAGTATATTTCCTCTTACTACATATACGTCGGAAATATATTTACTCTTACTGTATATATGATAGGAAATATATTTATTAATACTTAATATATGGTAGGACATATATTTACTCTTACTACAGATATGATAGGAAATATATTTATTCATACTACACATATGGTGGTTATTATATTTACTCTTACTACATATATGGTATTAAATATATTTACTCTTATTACAGATATGGTAGGAAATATGTGTACTCTTATTACACATATGGTAGGAAATATGTGTACTCTCACTA
>JAJHIY020001431.1:42500-50000 GCA_022114975.2 Lampris megalopsis | reverse complement strand
TTTAGTGTTGTTTCGCCGTCTAGTATAGTAACTAAGATTGCTATTGGCCGCACGACCGCCAGAGGTCGCTTAACTTTAAAACGCAACTGCAGGTCGTAATAAGCTGCTCGTACAAACGACCTGTGGGGTCGTTTTTTGGTGGAGGACGGTCTCGCTTGTGGAATTCTAACCAAATCTCACATTAAAAAATCACCAAACAACCCCGGAGATGTTCACCGGTGTTATATATACACACACATCACACACATCGGCATCCTCACTGCAACACACACAGGTGAGAAGGGCATGTGTCTGTGTGTCAACTCTAAAGGCGCTTTCACACACATTCATCCACACTGACGTCACAAGCTGCAGGCCTGTGCATCTGCCAAAGACAGAAGCTTCCGTTATCAATCCAATCAGTGCCTTTGCGCTATTTTAATGTTTTATGACTATTGACACACCACCACCAATACCACTTGGGAGGGGTGGGGGTGGGGGGCATTATATGCCAATCATTCTTCATCAGAGAATATCATAGTGATGGCCTCGCCGGAGCAAGTAGCGACCTTACTCTTGCTTTAATGGACAACAAAAACCACAAACAAATAAATACAACAGAATAAAACGAGCCTGTCCCACGTGGTTACCCCACAGACTGTAGGCACTTAGCCGCACATGGCTAGCGCAACGTGCTCCAAGATGGCGTGGGATAATGTGGTCACCTACCGAGAGTTCTGCGATTGGTCTTCGTGCGTCAACTAAGGAGCGTCACAGGTCCGAGCTTTGTGGCATCGACCTGATGTGATGTTTGGTTCACACGCAAGCTGGTAGGAACGTCGGCAGCGGTATCAGCAGGTCTTTAGTAGCAGTCACATTTCAGATTGCCATCATGTCGATACCAGCACCCAAGTCACACGTGACCCCTCAACGGTGAAATGACGACAAATTAGCGCGTAAGGCTGCATGTGTAAGAGCTCCCTAATACTTGGTGCTTTTCTGGACGCTGACGAGACTCATTTCCGGTGGGCTCGTTTAGCAGCTCTGAGACAGACAAGGTGCAGTCAGACATTCTGGGCAGCGTGCTCAGGTGGATGCTGGAGATCGGGGAAAGTGTCGTTGTGCAGGTTGGCGAGACTGTCCTCCACCCAAAAAGCGACCCCGTAGGTGGTTTGTACAAGCAGCTCATTACGACCTATAGCGACGTGTTAAGCTGCTTCCTCGCGCTCCTCCCTCCTTATAACGCGTTACTTTCCCTGCAGCAATAAGCATCTCCTGCCATGAGCTGTCGCGAGAAGGAATATTAATAAAGCAACGTTTAATGTCACATAGCGGTTATAATGTCCACGCTAGCTGACTTTCTAGCTTTTGGCTAACGTTGAGTTAGCTCTTATGACGTCATTCATAGGTAAACATCCTGCCAACAGCAATCTTAGTTACTACACTAGACGGAGAAACAACACAAAAACGCACTGACTACATATTCTATTGTTCTCACACTGTTTTAAAAACCCACAATGCACAGAGGCGAAGAGTATCTGTGGCATATCTCCTGCCGCCGGTAGGGGCGCTAATTTAGGAAACGCTCCTTTGGGTCGTATTAGAGGACAGACGACCTACGTGGTCGTATGGTTTGGAGGACTTGTTGGGTCGGCTGCTGTTTGGAGTCTTAACGCTGCAGTGATTCAGGCAGTTTCAGGTTCCTGTGATCTCAGATGTCCCGCCCAACAACTTGAAACTACCTAGATCACATCACAGCCCTCTCCGTCGGACCGACACCATCTCGCATCTTCAATCAGGTCGAGCTGTCCGGTAACATACGTAACATTTTACGTCGAGGCCGAATCAAGGATCGTACTGTAAGACTTGAACGAGCTCTGATGTCCATGTGACACATCTAAAGACCTTTTTAAGTCTAACACCGCCCCAGCGCGCGCTGATGGTCGCGTTCTGATGAAGCCAACAAAACCGCATCATCTGCAAAGAGCAGAGATGCAACGCGCCTTCAGATCCTGTCCATGAACATCACAAACACAAACTTCCTTTGGAGGTTCACCGGGCACGGCCAACTGGGAGGAGACCCGGGGGTAGACCCAGGGAGGAGACCCCGGGTAGACCCAGAACTCGTTTGAGGGACTACATGTCCAATCTGGCCTGGGAACGCCTTGGGATCCGCCAGGAGGAGCTGGGGGGGGGGCGTTGCTGGGAGAGGGACGTCTGGAGTGCCCTACTTAGCTTGCTGCCACCGCCACCCGACCCCGGAGAAGCGGCTGAAGATGAATGAATGAATGAATGAACTATAAGACTGCGAAACCCTCTTTCTTTGCCTTCTCTACGAATTGGTGATGTAAATTTGATGGGTAAAAAATGTAATAAGAAAACAGTTAGTCTGGTTTTTAGCAACAAAAAAAGAAGGATAAATGCTGAGTCTCATCAGCAGCCAGTCAGACTAGCTTGGTCTAGTCAGAAAGGCAGAACTGAGGAAGCCTCTTGGATGAGAGGCGAAGCGTCTCCACGGATATATACCAAGTCCAGTTGCACTTGATCCACCTCCTTTGGAGAACCACGACCTGGATGAAGGAGAACATTCACAGACACCCTCCGTGAAAATCAAAATGAATGATGAGCTGAGCAGTTGTTGGCCACTGGCGGCGCTACTGAGCAAAGTGAGTACCGTATTACAACAAACACGCGAGCGTCCCCTTAAAGCTGCGGCACTGGAATCCACATGGAAACGCTGGAGCCTCGTGACTGTTAAAAATCAAGACTTTGACCACGTGTCCGAAGGTAATAATTCATGACAAACCTTCCCCTGCGCCTACCAGCAAACGGGTGGACAGTTTCAAGTTGTACATACCACGTCACGTCCGGACGGACGGACGGACGTGACGTGGTATGTACAACTTGAAACTTGGACGTAATGTTATAGGAGAGTCTGTTAAATTAGAAGCGTAACCCTGACCCACAAGAGTTGGCCGAGGAGCTGCTACTCCCTACTTAGGACTTCCAACATTTGATATTCCGGCGAGTTGACGGTTGTAGCTGTTAGCTTAGCACGTTAACCACAGGCAACCGAGCATGTTTCCGCCCGCTGCGGGATTCGATCCGGGGTTGTACTGCACCGCGAGGCGACATCGTTAACCCCACCCCCCCGACTAAAGGGGACAGAGCCCCCTGGCGACCAGCCAGTGAGTCTTTAGTTACAGTTGTCACCCTCTCCCGGAAGCATGCCCCCGCGCTCCGAAGAGACTTCCCAG
Organism: Lampris megalopsis; assembly: GCA_022114975.2. Taxonomy (NCBI): domain Eukaryota; kingdom Metazoa; phylum Chordata; class Actinopteri; order Lampriformes; family Lampridae; genus Lampris; species Lampris megalopsis. Next base: position 46,764 of record JAJHIY020001431.1, on the reverse strand, counting down.
GATCTGCACGCTTCTGGGCACTTCCGGAAACCACCAGCGTAACCGAGCATGTTTCCGCCCGCTGCGGGATTCGATCCAGGTTGTATTGCCCCACGAGGCGACACCGCCAGCCGCCCGATTAAAGGGGACAGAGCCCCCTGGCGACCAGCCAGTGAGTCTTTCTGTAGGTTACACACATTAGTAATGAATGGACGCACAGAGGAAACCAGGTCTAGGCTCTGTACTTCTATCAAAGAACAGCAGTCGGGACAATCTCGAAGAGCAGAACATTAGTTGATGAATATGTGATGATTGTGTTCATTGTTCTGGTGCCTGCCTATGAGCCGTATGTAGCCGCTAATCAAGGAGCATCGGCTCCCTCACGCCTCCGGGCGCACGCGCTTCCGATGGGCTCACGATCTCACCATCCCACTTCCCGGGGCAGCCGGGACGCGAATCCGGATCTCCCGGATCACCACTGGCGACTACGCTAACCAGTCGACTAAAGCAGTGGTTCTCCACCTTTTTGGGGTCCTGGACCCCCTGCGTGTTTTTGATCTACCCTGAGGACCCCTCCACCTGATCTTGGGGGAGGGGGGTTGCAATTTGATAGAAACAGTAGAAACTGCATTTTAAATCGCATTATAGCATTTATTCACTCTTTGGGGCAAAAATAAGAGCTTTCAGTTGTAACTTAGATATAGTTAACAAAACAGAATTCTTATGCAGTAACTTTCAGATATATGTAACTAAACAGAATATGTATTCAGTAACTTTCAGATATATGTAACAAAACAGAATATGTATGCAGTAACTTTCAGATATATGTAACAAAACAGAATATGTATTCAGTAACTTTCAGATATATGTAACAACACAGAATATGTATTCAGTAACTTTCAGATATATGTAACAACACAGAATATGTATTCAGTAACTTTCAGATATATGTAACAACACAGAATATGTATGCAGTAACTTTCAGATATATGTAACAACACAGAATATGTATTCAGTAACTTTCAGATATATGTAACAACACAGAATATGTATTCAGTAACTTTCAGATATATGTAACAAAACAGAATATGTATTCAGTAACTTTCAGATATATGTAACAACACAGAATATGTATTCAGTAACTTTCAGATATATGTAACAACACAGAATATGTATTCAGTAACTTTCAGATATATGTAACAACAGAATTCTTATGCAGTAACTTTTAACAATGCAAACGGGAGCGAGATCTCTTATTAAAATACAATAAATGACACTTGTGAAACAGATGTAATTAGAGAAAAAAGTCCCGTTACCCTTTATAGTTTAGGCAGATAAAGGTCTCAGTCACATTTGAGTAAAATAATCCTATTTCTATAAATGTCATAGGATCTTTTTTTTAAAGATATTTCATTTTCACGGACCCCTTGCAATTACACCACGGACCACTAGGGGTCCGCGGACCCCCGGTTGAGAAACACTGGAATAAAGGGTCCGACCCGTTAGCCAAGGGCTCGAGGGTCTCCTTCTCAGTGCGCGTCACACGTGATTATTTTCACTGCCGCGCAAACACCGTAATCCAGCGCTCTTCATCAACTGAAGGTCTGAGTCAACACAGGCACGACCAGACGAGTCACGTGATTGACTGTGACGTGAGACGTGCACCGTAACCAGACAGCGACGTGGCCAGCGGCAGCAAGCACACACCGGTCTGGCACAGCGGCCACGTGCAGTGGCATGGAGGACATTAACGTCCCACAGTTCTGGACAGGCAAACAAATCACAAGACACTTTCGAAAAAGTCTCACACACAATGTTGGCAGCGAAGTCACACAAACACACACGCACACGCACGCACACGCGCACGCACGCACGCGCACACACACAACGTAACTTCTGTTCCATAATTCGATTATCCAACGAGTCTTGTAAACTCGATTCATTTAAAAGATCACACTAATTAAACATGAAGACACCTTAACCAAACTACCTCCTTAATTCAGTTACTGACCTTAATCACATCGCTGGCTACATGTAAACACAGCCAGTGTTTCCCACGTGGTAACAGCCTTTCAAACACGTGTAGGAAGTGCTTCCACAGCTACAGACGCAAGTTCTGCTGCAGGTACCACACACATCCAGCCTCTCCTGCAGCCCCGCGCACCAGCCTCTGACTTCGCCACCATCATCTGATTCTTATGAAGCTCAGCTTCAGACGATAAGCCAGCTGGCCTGGGAATGAGTTCTGGAGGGACACCACGCAGGACTATGAAGAACACGACCTAGTGACCACGCAGGACTATGAAGAACACGACCTAGTGACCCTGCAGGACTAGGAGGAACACGATCTAATGACCATGCAGGACTATGAGGAACACGACCTAACGACCGTGCAGGACTATGAGGAACACGACCTAGTGACCATGCAGGCCTGTGAGGAACATGGCCTAATGACCGTGCAGGACTACGAGGAACACGACCTAGTGACCATGCAGGACTATGAGGAACACGACCTAGTGTTCATTCAGGACTAGGAAGAACACGACCTAGTGACCATGCAGGACTATGAGGAACACGACCTAGTGAACATGCAGGAATATGTGGAACGCGACCTAGTGACCATGCAGGACTAGGAGGACCACGACCTAGTGACCTTGCAAGACTATGAGGAACATGACCTAATGACCATGCAGGACTATGAGGAACACGACCTAGTGACCATGCAGGACTAGGAGGAACATGACCTAATGACCATGCAGGACTAGGAGGAAGACGACCTAGTGACCCTGCAGGACTAGGAGGAACACGATCTAATGACCATGCAGGATTATGAGGAACACGACCTAGTGACCATGCAGGAGTATGAGGAACACGACCTAACGACCGTGCAGGACTATGAGGAACACGACCTAGTGACCATGCAGGCCTTCAAGGAACATGGCCTAATGACCGTGCAGGACTACGAGGAACACGACCTAGTGACCATGCAGGACTATGAGGAACACGACCTAGTGTTCATTCAGGACTAGGAAGAACACGACCTAGTGACCATGCAGGACTATGAGGAACACGTCCTAATGACCATGCAGGACTATGAGGAACACGAACTAATGACCATGTAAGACTATGAGGAACACGACCTAGCGACCATGCAGGACTATGAGGAACACGACCTAGTGAACATGCAGGATTATGAGGAACGCGACCTAGTGACCATGCAGGACTAGAAGGACCACGACCTAGTGACCTTGCAAGACTATGAGGAACACGACCTAATGACCATGCAGGACTATGAGGAACACGACCTAGTGACCATGCAGGACTAGGAAGAACACGACCTAATGAACATGCAGGACTATGAGGAAGACGACCTAGTGACCCTGCAGGACTATGAGGAACAAGATCTAATGACCATGCAGGACTATGAGGAACACGACCTAGTGACCATGCATGAGTATGAGGAACATGACCTAACGACCATGCAGGACTATGAGGAACACGACCTAGTGACCATGCAGGCCTGTGAGGAACATGGCCTAATGACCGTGCAGGACTATGAGGAACACGACCTAATTACCGTGCAGGACTATGAGGAAGACGACCTAGTGACCCTGCAGGACTAGGAGGAACAAGATCTAATGACCATACAGGACTATGAGGAACACGACCTAGTGACCATGCAGGAGTATGAGGAACACGACCTAGTGACCATGCAGGACTATGAGGAACATGACCTAATGACCATGCAGGACTAGGAGGAAGACGACCTAGTGACCCTGCAGGACTAGGAGGAACACGATCTAATGACCATGCAGGATTATGAGGAACACGACCTAGTGACCATGCAGGAGTATGAGGAACACGACCTAACGACCGTGCAGGACTATGAGGAACACGACCTAGTGACCATGCAGGCCTTCAAGGAACATGGCCTAATGACCGTGCAGGACTACGAGGAACACGACCTAGTGACCATGCAGGATTATGAGGAACACGACCTAGTGTTCATTCAGGACTAGGAAGAACACGACCTAGTGACCATGCAGGACTATGAGGAACACGTCCTAATGACCATGCAGGACTATGAGGAACACGAACTAATGACCATGTAAGACTATGAGGAACACGACCTAGCGACCATGCAGGACTATGAGGAACACGACCTAGTGAACATGCAGGATTATGAGGAACGCGACCTAGTGACCATGCAGGACTAGAAGGACCACGACCTAGTGACCTTGCAAGACTATGAGGAACACGACCTAATGACCATGCAGGACTATGA
>JAJHIY020001431.1:17500-40000 GCA_022114975.2 Lampris megalopsis | reverse complement strand
ACCTGAGAGACAGTGGGTGACGGCACCTATTGCTACTGATGTTGTTTGATATCATAATCACTGGTGTTGCTGCTGTTATTATTATAACCATTGTTATTATTACAATCATTGTTGTTGTTGCTGTTATTATTATAACCATTGTTATTATTACAATCATTGTTGTTGCTGCTGTTATTATTATAACCATTGTTATTATTACAATCATTGTTGTTGCTGCTGTTATTATCATAATCATTGTTGTTGTTGTTATTATTATAATCATTGTTGTTGTTGCTGTTATTATAATCATTGTTGTTGTTGTTATTATTATTATAACCATTGTTATTATTACAATCATTGTTGTTGTTGCTGCTGTTATTATTATATTCGTTGTTGTTGCTGTTAGTAATATAATCATTGTTGTTGTTGCTGTTATTATCATAATAATTGTTATTATTATAATCATTGTTGTTGTTGCTGTTATTATCACAATCATTGTTGTTGTTGTTGTTGTTATTACAATCATTGTTGTTGTTGCTGTTATTATCATAATCATTGTTATTATTTTAATCATTGTTGTTGTTGCTGTTATTATCATAATCATTGTTGGTGTTGCTGTTATTATAATAATCATTGTTGTTGTTGCTGTTATTATTATAATCATTGGTGTTGTTGCTGTTATTATCATAATCATTGTTGTTGCTGTTATTATCATAATCATTGTTGTTTTTGCTGTTATTATCATAATCATTGTTATTATTTTAATCATTGTTGTTGTTGCTGTTATTATCATAATCATTGGTGTTGTTGCTGTTATTATTATAATCATTGTTGTTGTTGCTGTTATTATCATAATCATTGTTGTTGCTGTGTTGTTGTTGTTTTACATGCTTTGGCAATATGTACACAAACGTATGTCATGCCAATAAAGCACATATTGAATTGAATTGACAGACTAAGAGACAGACACTAAGACAGACAGACAGACAGACGGACAGACACTAAGACAGACAGACACTAAGACAGACAGACAGACAGACAGACACTAAGACAGACAGACACTAAGACAGACAGACAGACAGACAGACAGACAGACACTAAGACAGACAGACACTAAGACAGACAGACAGACAGACAGACAGACAGACGCTAAGACAGACAGACACTAAGACAGACAGACAGACAGACAGACAGACAGACAGACAGACAGACAGAAAGACAGACAGAAAGACTGACAGAGAGACACACAGTAAGACAGACAGACAGACAGACAGACAGACAGACAGACAGACAGGCAGATAGACAGAGAGAGAGAGAGACAGACAGACAGACAGACAGACAGACAGACAGGCAGGCAGATAGACAGATAGAGAGAGAGACAGACAGACAGACAGACAGACAGACAGAAAGACAGAGACAGACAAACAGAGACACAGACAGACACAGACAGAAAGAAAGACAGGCAGACAGTGAGACAGACAGCGAGACAGGCACTAAGACAGACAGAGAGACAGAAAGACAGAAAGACTGACAGAGAGACACACAGAAAGACAGACAAATATAGAGACAGAGAAACAAAGAGACAGACAGAGACAGACAGAAAGACAGATTTACAGACAGACAGAGACAGACAGACAAACAGACAGACAGGCAGACAGACAGACAGACAGACAGACAGACAGACAGACAGACAGACTAAGAGACAGACACTAAGACAGACAGAGAGACAGACACTAAGATAGACAGAGAGACAGACACTAAGATAGACAGACAGACAGAAAGACAGAAAGACTGACAGAGAGGCACACAGAAAGACAGACAGACAGACAGACTAAGAGACAGACACTAAGACAGACAGAGAGACAGACACTAAGATGGACAGAGAGACAGAAAGACAGAAAGACCGACAGAGAGACAGACAGACAGACAGACAGACACACAGGAAGACAGAGACAGACAGCCTTACAGGCAGACAGGCAGAGTGAGACAGACAGAAAGACAGACTAAGACACAGACACTAAGACAGATAGAGAGACAGATAGAGAGACAGACGGAGAGACAAACACTAAGACAGACAGACGGACAGACAGACAGACAGACAGACAGAAAGACAGGCAAACATAGAGACATAGAAACAACGAGACAGACAGAAAACAGACAGACAGACAGACAGACAGACAGACAGACAGGCAGAGAGAGACAGAGAGAGCGACACAGACATACAGACAGACAGAGAGACAGCCTGACAGGCAGACAGACAGAGCGAGACAGACATACACAAAGACAGACCAAGAAACAGACACTAAGACAGACAGACAGACAGACAGACAGATGGAGAGACAGACAGACAGAAAGACTGTCAGAGAAAGACAGAAAGAAAGAAAAACAGGCAGACAGACAGACAGACAGAAAGACAGACAGAGAAACAGACAGACACACAGACAGACAGAGACAGACAGAAAAACATACAGAAAGACAGACAGACAGAAAGACGGACAGACAGGAAGAAAGACAGACAGTTAGAGAGAGCGAGACAGAAAGAGAGAGGGCTGGAGACAAACAGACATACAGACAGACAGACAGTCCGACAGAGAGACAGATAGAGACAGATAGAGACAGACAGAGAGACAGACGGAGACAGACAGAGAGACAGACGGAGACAGACAGAGAGACAAATAGGGACAGACAGACAGAGGGATGGACCCAGAGAGACAGACAGAGAGAGAGAGATAAACAGAGACAGACAGACAGAGAGAGGGGTGGAGACAGAGAGACAGACAGAGAGAGAGAGAGAGATAAACAGAGACAGACAGACAGAGGGGTGGAGACAGACAGGCAGACAGAGAGACAGACAGAGAGACAGAGATAAACAGAGACAGACAGAGAGAGGGGTGGAGACAGAGAGACAGACAGACAGAGAGAGAGAGATAAACAGAGACAGACAGACAGAGGGGTGGAGACAGACAGGCAGACAGAGAGACAGACAGAGAGACAGAGATAAACAGAGACAGACAGACAGAGGGGTGGAGACAGAGAGACAGACAGACAGAGAGAGAGAGATAAACAGAGACAGACAGACAGACAGAGGGATGGACAGAGACAGGCAGACAGAGAGACAGACAGAGAGAGAGAGATAAACAGAGACAGACAGACAGAGGGGTGGAGACAGAGAGACCGAGAGAGAGAGAGAAACAGAGACAGACAGACAGACAGAGGGGTGGAGACAGACAGGCAGACAGAGAGACAGACAGAGAGAGAGAGATAAACAGAGACAGACAGAGGGGTGGAGACAGAGTGACGCTGCTAAAATGTTTCCTTCTCAACATGGCGCCTGCAAGCCTGCTTTGCAGACAAACGGAGAAACGTACAGATTATCTCTCTCCTCTTTTCTGCTCCCCCTTTCATTTTATACCTCCTCTGTACAACCCCTCCCTTCTCCTCTTTTCTACTCCCCCTTTCATTCTCTCTTCTCTCCTCTTTCCTACTCCCCCTTTCATATAAAATGCAACTGAATTGATTGATTTATTGATTGATTTCTACTCTTCCGCACCACCCCTCCCTCCTTCTCTTTTTTCTCCTCTTTTCTGCTCCCCCTTTCATTTGTACCTCCTCCGCACAACCCCCTCCTTCTCTCTTCTCTCCTCTTTTCTGTTCCCGTTTCATTTGTACCTCCTCCATACAACCCCCTCCTTCTCTCTTCTCTCCTCTTTTCTGCTCCCCCTTTCATTTGTGCCTCCTCCATACCACCCCTCCGCCCCTTCTTCTCCTACACAGTGTGCTTCGCTCTCCTCTCACCCCTCCGTCCTCCTCTCTTCCCCTCCCTCTGTTCTCTCCTTCCCCCTCTCCTCTCCTGACAAACGGACAGCAGCTGTCCGTCTGTTCTCGCGTCCAACAGGAAGTTGCTCCATGTGTTCCTGATCAAGCCTTCACATTTAAAGCCTGCAGCGCGCCGTTTCTCATGCGAGCCGAGCGCCAGCAGGCCGGCCAGGGTGCCCGGGCGCGTGCGCGCGCGCGTCCCGGAGAGATGAAACGGGAAGCGGGCGCCCTCGCGGAGACACATGGGCCGTAAGGGCCGGCCGGCATTACCGCCCGCCCGCGCTGTAAGATTGATTTACTATTACTACTATTATTATTAGTATTATTATTAGTGTTATTATTATTAGTATTATTATTAGTGTTATTATGATTATTATTAGTATTATTATTAGTATTATTGGTGTTATTATTATTATTAGTATTATTGTGAATGTTATGATTATGATCATTATGAGTATTATTATTAGTATTATTGGTATTAGTATTAGTATTATCATGATTATTCTTATTATGATTATTATTGGTATTAGTATTAGTATTATTAGTATTATTATGATTATGATTATGATTATGATTATTATACCGACCTTCGTCTGCTCCCACGTGCGTAAGGCTGTCCGATAGCGCTCGCGTGCGGTGTAACGCCGCGGAGAGAGGGGGCACGAGCTCCGCAGGAGACAACATGGACGCGGTGAATTTCTTCATGGTGAGAACGAGAACCGAGCACGAGGGAACATCAAAGGGGCGTGTCACTCACGCTGCTCTCTCTTTATACGATCTCGTGAACTGATCTCATTTGTCCCCCCAAAATGACAAATCCCCCCTCCTCCCCTCCCCCCCTCCCCTCCGGGAAATATCCAGATTCTGCCGAAGTGAGCCTGGGATGAGGCTGGCACCTCGCTCCCGGCCTCCCCGAGGATATCACCCGCTGAGGAGCAGCGGAGCGCGCGCTCTGTTGCGGCGTTTCACATGTCAAACCTCCCCTGATGTTTTCATTTGCTGTTCTCTTCTTTCTTTCACGTATCCTGATAATAAGCTTCTCTCTCTCTCTCTCTCTCTCTCTCTCTCTCTCTCTCTCTCTCTCTCTCTCTCTCTCTCTCTCTCTCTCTCCTAAATACACACAGCTATACGCAAATGCGCGCGCAGAGCGGATGTCGCCAGGTCCATATGCACCTTGGCTTTTAAACTCCACGTGGCAGGAAGTCGACTCCCCCCCCAAAAAAACAACAACAACAACAACAAAAACCCGACTCAGAAATCAGCCGGCAGGTCTCAGAGGAACCGGTAGAGATTGAAAGCGCTGAACTGCTCTCCCAGGTAGATACTGCGAACACAAATAGAAGCAATAGATGGAAATAAAGAGTAAATACACACTTCTTCTGAGGAAAAGCCCGTCAAACGGTACACTGACATGGACACACAGTAATGAAACCAAAATGACTAAAGCCACCATTTACTCTGCGAAGCAAGATCCTTATTACCACTGCTATTATTATTACTATTATTACTATTACTATTATTACTATTACTATTATGATTATTACTGTTATCAACATTATTATTACTATTACTATTATTATTATCATTACTATTATTATTATTATCATCATTATTATTACTATTGCTATTATTATTATCATTACTATTATTATTATTATCATCATTATTATTACTATTGCTATTATGATTATTACTATTATTATCATCATTACTATTACTATTACTATCATGATTATTACTACTATCATTACTGTTATTATCGCCATTATTATTACTATTATTATCATGATTATTACTATTATCATTACTATTATTATCATCATTATTATTACTATTACTATTATGATTATTATTATTATTACTATTACTACCATTATTATTACTATTATCATTATTATTATCATCATTATAATTACTATTACTATCATGATTATTTCTATTATTATCATATTATTATTACTATTAATATTATCATAATTATTATTGTTTTCCATCATTATCTTTATTACTATTGTAATTATTATTTTTACTATTATTATTATTATTATGATCAATATTATTATCCATCCATTATCTGAATCGCTTATCCTGCTCTCAGGGACGCTGGAGCCTATCCCAGCAGTCACTGGGAGGCAGGCGGGGAGACACCCTGGGCAGGCCGCCAGGCCATCACAGGGCTCGCGCACGCGCGCGCACGCGCACACACACACCCTTCTAAGGACAATTTTAGTACGGCCGATCCACCTGACCTACATGTCTTTGAGTCACCTGACCTACATGTCTTTGAGTCACCTGACCTACATGTCTTTGAGTCACCTGACCTACATGTCTGAGTCACCTGACCTACATGTCTTTGGACTGTGGGAGGAAACCCACGCAGACACGGGGAGAACATGCAGACTCCACCCAGAGGACGACCCGGGACGACCCCCAAGGTTGGACTACCCCGGGGCTCGAACCCAGGATCTTCTTGCTGTGAGGCGACCGCGCTGACCACTGCGCCACCGTGCTGCCTAATGTAGCGAATTCAGGGGGCAGCTGAGAAGCGAACCCGGGTCTCCCGCACCACGGGAGACCCACTGCCCTTACCAGTCCACTAAAGGACTCATTATTTTTACTATTATAAAAAAAATAATAATAACAATTATTATTATTATGTTTATATTATTATTATTATTATTATGTTTATTGTTATGTTTATTGTTATTATTATTATGTTTATGTTTATTATGTTTATTATTATTATTATGTTTATGTTTATTATGTTTATTATGTTTATTATTATTATTACGTTTATGTTTATTATGTTTATTATTATTCTCCTATGGAGACAGCAACAGTGATCTTGAAAAGTAGACGTGTCCCTCTTGGAGTAATATTTGTTAATGGTCTACAACTTTTGGCCACTGCAGAAAGAGCAGGTGGTAATTTTGTGACGTAGAACAACAACCCCTCTGGTGCAATTTAATCTAATAAATAAATAATAAACAAACAATAATAATAATAATAATAATGAAGTACTAGATAATGCCTACATTTTGTGCAGCTGTACACAGGAAGTATAAGATGGTTTCTGGTTCGTAAGTGCACTTTTCCGGTTCTCCGTTCGGGGAGACCTTCCGTGTGTGTGAAGAGGAAATTCTAAAGAGGTCAAGGGTCACAGCCGCAGCAGCCAGGCAACATCCCTGTAACACGAGACCGGCCGAGACGGGCAGGAGGAGAGAAGCGGAGAAAGCCCAGGAGGAGGGAGCCCGCCAGACCCGCGGAGGAGACACACCTGAGCTTTGGTTTCTACACATTCAGCAGACAAGCAAACTTCAGGAAAAGCGCGCGACGGGCTGCAGCGAATACAGCCGACGGCACGGTGAGTTGACTACACGTGCACACATTCACGCGAGGTTCAAACCAATAAGGACGGACCACGTGTTCCTCTATCACCCGGGACGAGCAGCAGACGCCCGGTTTATCCGCGGCGACCAGACCAGACCAGACCAGGACCAGGATCTTCCGGTCGGGCTCCAGCTGCCACCGGCAGCAAAGAGTCAGTCGCTCTCAGAATGACGTCATGACCAAACAGGAAGTTCCGTTCGTGCACGAGGCGGTGAAGGCATGTTCACTTTACGTCAAGTCCGTTTTATTTGTGTAGCCCAGTATCACAAATTACACGCGTGCCTCGGGGGCTTTACAGCAACACAACATCCTGTCCCGAGACCCCCACATCGGAGGAGGAGCAACTCCCTAGAACCCTTTAGCAGGGACGGTTTATCAAATTAATTAACAACATACGAACTCGCGCTTCACTTCCAAAAGTAGCTACCGTGCTCGAGGTTGTGTTACTTCCCCGGTCTACGCAGACGCGCGTCCTACCTACACGCGCCGGACTAACGGGTCCGGAAACCCGCACGAGCAGAACCGCGCGTCAGACGATGAGTAAAGAAGAGATCCGGAGGACACGTCATCAGCCGGACTACTTAACCCACGGCACGATTTCCCCCAATTACGCAGGGGAAACTTTCCGCAAAACGCCATTCTCTGTAATCCAGCCGTACTTCTCTTTTTCAAATATTATCAGAATGTGGAAAAGATGAAAAATAAAAATGTTTCAAACATGAAGTCACTCTCGTGTGGACCCAACTATAATACCAAAATATAATACAAACTATAATACTACAAACTGGAATACAAACTGGAATACAAACTATAATACCAAATATAATACAAACTATAATACCAAATATAATACAAACTATAATACAAACTGGAATACAAACTGGAATACAAACTATAATACAAACTATAATACAAACTGGAACACAAACTATAATACCAAATATAATACAAACTATAATACAAACTGGAATACAAACTGGAATACAAACTACAATACCAAATATAATACAAACTGGAATACAAACTATAATACCAAATATAATACAAACTATAATACAAACTGGACTACAAACTGGAATACAAACTACAATACCAAATATAATACAAACTATAATACCAAATATAATACAAACTATAATACAAACTGGAATACAAACTGGAATACAAACTATAATACAAACTATAAAACAAACTGGAACACAAACTATAATACCAAATATAATACAAACTATAATACAAACTGGAATACAAACTGGAATACAAACTACAATACCAAATATAATACAAACTGGAATACAAACTATAATACCAAATATAATACAAACTATAATACAAACTGGACTACAAACTGGAATACAAACTACAATACCAAATATAATACAAACTGGAATACAAACTACAATACCAAATATAATACAAACTGGAATACAAACTATAATACCAAATATAATACAAACTATAATACCAAATATAATACAAACTATAATACAAACTGGAATACAAACTATAATACCAACTATAATACAAACTGGAATACAAACTGGAATACAACCTATAATACAAACTATAATACCAAATATAATACAAAATGGACTACAAACTGGAATACAAACTATAATACAAATTATAATACCAAATATAATACAAACTATAATACAAACTGGAATACAAACTGGAATACAAACTGGAATACAAACTATAATACCAACTATAATACAAACTATAATACAAACTGGAATACAAACTATAATACAAACTATAATACCAACTATAATATAAACTATAATACCAAATATAATACAAACTATAATACAAACTGGAATACAAACTATAATACCAAATATAATACAAACTATAATACCAAATATAATACAAACTATAATACAAACTGGACTACAAACTGGAATACAAACTATAATACAAACTATAATACCAAATATAATACAAACTATAATACAAACTGGAATACAAACTATAATACCAAATATAATACAAACTATAATACAAACTGGAATACAAACTATAATACAAACTATAATACCAAATATAATACAAACTATAATACAAACTGGAATACAAACTGAAATACCAAATATAATACAAACTATAATGCAAACTGGAATACAAACTGGAATACAAACTATAATACAAATTGGAATACAAACTGGACTACAAACTGGAATACAAAATGGAATACAAACTGAAATACCAAATATAATACAAACTATAATACAAACTGGAATACAAACTGGAATACAAACTATAATACAAATTGGAATACAAACTGGACTACAAACTGGAATACAAAATATAATACAAACTGGAATACAAATGATCATTCTTAACCGAAATTACCAAGATGGCTTAAAACACGGATTCTAACACGGGTCATTTTGACCCGCTTATGGAAGAGCGTGGGGTCCGGTCATCTAAGGGTTAAACGGGTCGACGGCCGACCACCTCCCCCCCACACGGACCTCGCGACGCACGGACGCGGGTCTTCTAAGTCGGGGGTTTCTTTACTCGGAATCGAACATGTGGCGCTTCGTGCGTCTGAAAGCCGCCGGGGGAGAGTTCGCAATATGGCGAGCGAAGGTGGGGAGACTCGTGCAAAACGACATGGAACCGAACGTTCCGGACGGCGTCGGGCCTGACGACCCTCGAGCCTGCAGACGCGCGCGGACGCACGCACGCACGCACGCACGCACGCACGCACGCACGCACTGCTCAACGGCGCTCATCCTGCTCGTGTCCTTGGCATCACACCCGCGCGTCTCTTCCACGGTGAGAGACGGACTGTCCTCCAGTCCGCGACGCGTCGACTACGGACAGACACTTTATCTTCCTCCCCCACGTGCGGCCGGCGGCGGCGCATGAGGAATTCGAACCCTCCGTCACGCCGGCTTACAGCGCGACTTTAACGTAAATACAAACGCGTTCATTCCGTCTGTGCTTCCTTCCTAGCACCGAAGTAACGCGCTCGAGCCTTTGCTCCGCGCGCGGCACAGCAGCCGTGCGTGTGGGTGTGCGTGTGCGTGTGCGTGTGTGTGCGTGCGATCTCAAACCCGGTCATCCTTTGCTGGTGCCGGCTCGGCCAGGATCCCTGAGCTCGGGCTTCTCCGGCGCTGTAAATAAAACAGGACTGGTCGGCTGAACTCGCCCCGTGTTTCTCCAGATCCAGATCCAGATCCAGATCCAGATCCAGATCCAGATCCCGCGCCTGGCATCAAGGTGCCAGCTAAACGAGAGGGAGTCCTATCAGAGATGGAAGGGATGCTGGACAGCTTGAGCCCCCATGCTTCTTTTTTTTTTAGATCTTCGTCCTACGGTTCCAGAACCAGAATTTGACCTGCCGGTCCTTCAGATGCAGGATCCTGCTGGTCTGCAGGCGTCGCTGTCGAGTCAGACTCGTGGTGGGTGAGGAAGTCCTTTTCCGGCTCGAAGGTCTGCTGCTTGGCCCCGACCGACAGCCATCAACCGACGCCGTCCGTGTCCACCCGCAAGGCCTGCCGTGTCTGCTTGCGGGGGGCGTCTGCAGAAAGGCGCGTGTGCTGGAAGGACGCGTGTGCGCGTGCACACACACGTAGAGAGGGGGGAGAGGGAGGGAGGGAGAGAGAGAGAGAGTGAGAGAGAGGGAGAGAGAGAGGGGGGAGAGAGGGGGAGAGAGAGGGAGAGAGAGAGGGGGGGGGAGAGAGAGGGGGAGAGAGGGGGAGAGAGAGAGGGAGAGAGAGAGGGGGGGGGGAGAGAGAGGGGGAGAGAGAGAGGGGGGGAGAGAGAGGGGGAGAGAGGGGGAGAGAGAGAGGGAGAGAGAGAGGGAGAGAGAGGGTGGAGAGCGAGAGAGGGGGGAGAGAAAGAGAGGGAGGGAGAGAGATACAGAGAGAGGAAGAGAGAGGGAGAGAGAGGGAGAGAGAGGGAGAGAGAGGGAGAGAGAGAGGGAGGGAGAGAGAGGGAGAGAGGGAGAGAGAGAGGAAGAGAGAGGGAGAGAGAGAGGGAGAGAGAGAGGGAGAGAAAGAGACGGAGAGAGAGAGAGGGAGAGAAAGAGAGGGGGAGAGAGACGGAGAGAGAGAGAGGGAGAGAGAGGGGGGAGAGAAAGGGGGAGAGAGAGAGGGAGAGAGAGGGAGAGAGAGAGGGAGGGAGAGAGAGGGAGAGAGGGAGAGAGAGAGGGAGGAAGAGGGAGAGAGAGAGGGAGGGAGAGGGGGAGAGAGAGGGAGAGAGAGAGGGAGAGAGAGAGAGAGAGAGGGAGAGAGAGAGGGAGAGGGGGGGAGAGAGAGGGAGAGAGAGGGGGGAGAAAGAGGGGGGGAGGCATGATTAGCGTTTTATATACATGTATTATTCGTCGGGTCAGTTCGCTCACAAGGTATTCGACTTGGTTTCACACGCGCGCGCTTGGACGAGACAACACGGATGTGTGTAACATCTGGAGAGATGGCGGCGGCGGCGGCCCGGGGCACATACGTATATATATAACATTTAATATACAAATAACTTAAATATACCAATATATAATCTATATTTATACAAGTAATACAAATAATTTAAATATCTATATTTAGATATCCTAATAATTTTCACGCGTGTTTGTGTGCTTTTATTTTGTAGTGTTTGTGGCCCTGAAACACAAGGCCAGCCTGCTCGTGCTTCAGGCGCGCGGGAAGCCGCCGGTGTTTAACGTGTTTTGTTTTATTTCTTTTTATTTAAGCTTCATTAAACCAGCAGGAGGATCCCGCTGAGATCACAAACCTCTCTTGCAGGGGAGACCCGGCCAAGACAGGCAGCACACTCACAAAATCACACACTTACAAAATCACACACTCACTAAATCACACACTCACAAAATCACACACTTCCAAATCACACACCTACAAAATCACACACTTCCAAATCACACACTCACAAAATCCCACACTTCCAAATCACACACTTCCAAAGTCACAAACTTCCAAAATCACACACTTCTAAAATCACACACTGACAAAGTCACACACTTAAAATCACACACTTCCAAATCACACACTTCCAAATCACACACTTCCAAAGTCACACACTTCCAAATCACACACTTCCAAAATCACACACTTACAAATCACACACTTCCAAATCACACACTTCCATTTCACACACTCACAAAATCACACACTTTCAAATCACACACTTACAAAGTCACACACTTAAAATCACACACTTCCAAAATCACACACTTCCAAATCACACTCACAAAATCACACACCTACAAAATCACACACTCGCAAAATCACACACTTCCAAAATCACACACTTCCAAATCACACACTCACAAAATCACACACCTACAAAATCACACACTCGCAAAATCACACACTTTCAAAATCACACACTTCCAAATCACACACTCACAAAATCACACACTTACAAACACAAACAAAAGACAAAAAAATTAGAAAAAAGTAAATGACAAGCAGATTATCAAAACAAGTACATGTTGTGAAACCAGCTCCAGGTACTCTCAGGTACTACTTCAGGTACTCTCAGGTACTGTCAGGTACTACTTCAAGTACTCTCAGGTACTACTTCAGGTACTACTTCAGGTACTCTCCATGTGGATTTGAAACGTCTCCGGGAGATTAACGCCGTGAGTCTCAAGTCAGTCTGCAACATATTCCGGGTTAAAGGTGCAGAAGGAACACGAGCCGTTTCACCCAGTTCAGTGCGGGCATGTCCATGCCATGCACACACAACATGTACATGCCATGCACACACAACATGTACATGCCATGCACACACAACATGCCCATGCCATGCACACACAACATGTCCATGCCATGCACACACAACATGCCCATGCCATGCACACACAACATGTACATGCCATGCACACAACATGTCCATGCCATGCACACACAACATGTCCATGCCATGCACACAACATGTCCATGCCATGCACACACAACATGCCCATGCCATGCACACACAACATGTACATGCCATGCACACACAACATGTCCATGCCATGCACACACAACATGCACATGCCATGCACACACAACATGTACATGCCATGCACACACAACATGTCCATGCCATGCACACAACATGTCCATGCCATGCACACACAACATGCCCATGCCATGCACACACAACATGTACATGCCATGCACACACAACATGTCCATGCCATGCACACACAACATGTACATGCCATGCACACACAACATGTACATGCCATGCACACACAACATGCCCATGCCATGCACACACAACATGTCCATGCCATGCACACACAACATGTCCATGCCATGCACACACAACATGTCCATGCCATGCACACAACATGTCCATGCCATGCACACACAACATGTCCATGCCATGCACACACAACATGCACATGCCATGCACACACAACATGTCCATGCCATGCGCACACAACATGCACATGCCATGCACACACAACATGTACATGCCATGCGCACACAACATGTCCATGCCATGCACACACAACATGTACATGCCATGCGCACACAACATGCACATGCCGTGCGCACACAACATGCACATGCCGTGCGCACACGACATGTACATGCCGTGCACACACAACATGCCCATGCCGTGCACACACGACATGTACATGCCGTGCACACACGACATGCACATGCCATGCACACACGACATGTCCATGCCATGCACACACGACATGCACATGCCATGCACACACAACATGCACATGCCGTGCACACACAACATGTACATGCCGTGCACACACAACATGTACATGCCGTGCACACACGACATGCACATGCCGTGCACACACGACATGCACATGCCGTGCACACACAACATGTACATGTCATGCACACACAACATGTACATGCCATGCACACACAACATGCACATGCCATGCACACACAACATGTCAGTGCCATGCACACACAACATGTCCATGCCATGCACACACGACATGTACATGCCATGCACACACAACATGCACATGCCATGCACACACAACATGTACATGCCATGCACACACGACACGCACATGCCATGCACACACGACATGTACATGCCATGCACACACAACATGTACATGTCATGCACACACAACATGTCCATGCCATGCACACACAACATGCACATGCCATGCACACACAACATGCACATGCCATGCACACACAACATGCACATGCCATGCACACACAACATGTCCATGCCATGCACACAACATGTATACATGCCATGCACACACAACATGTCCATGCCATGCACACACACTATGTACATGCCATGCACACACACTATGTACATGCCATGCACACACAACATGTACATGCCATGCACACACAACATGTACATGCCATGCACACACAACAAGTACATCCCCACACTACAAGGACATTCCCTAACTTCTAACTACACCTGTAATGACCGGACATACCGGCGACAAGAAAAACCAACAGCATACCACAGACCGGATGGAACAAATGCTGCTTCCCGTCTGCCATTACCTCAACAGACAGAATGAAGAAGAAGAATAACAACAAGTAATAAAATAAAATAACAGCAACAACAACAATAACAATAATAATATTAATAATGATAAGTAATAAAACAAAAATAACAATAATAATAATAAGTAACAAATGAAATAACAATAACAACTGCAACAACAATGATAATAATAATATTGATAATAATAAGTAATAAATTAAGATAACAATAATAATAGTAAGTAATAAATAAAATAATAACAACGACAACAATAATAATAATAATAATATTGATAATAATAAGTAATAAGATAAAATAACAATAATAATAATAAGTAATAAATAAAATAACAATAACAACGACAACGACAACAACAACAACAATAATAATATTGATAATAATAAGTAATAAAATAAAATAACAACAACAATAATAATAATAATAAGTAATAAAATAACCATAATAATAATAAGTAACAAAATAAATTAACAATAACAACGACAACAACAATAATAATAATAATATTGATAATAATAAGTAATAACATAAAAATAGCAATAATAATAAGTAATAAATAAAATAACGACAATGACAACAACAACACTAATAATAAGTAATAAAATAAAATAACAACGACAACAATAATAATAATAATGATAATAATAATAACAATAACAATAATATGAATAATAATAATAATAACAGAAAATAAAGAGAAATAACAAGCTGAAACGGAGATCATGGTTTCGTTGTGTGTGAGGCCGGGTTCTGCTGTGCCTTCTAATCACCTGGGTCATTTTACCTGCCGTGGCTGTTCGGACTTAGAGGAGTGTGTGTGTGTCTGGGTTGTGTGTGTGTGTGTGTGTGTGTGTGTGTGTGTGTGTGTTTGGGGTGTGTGTGTGTGTGTGTTACAGTTCAGCTCAATGCATCTTACCTGCAGTATTTATAAGTTCCATAAAGGGAGATAAGCAGGCCTCTTCCTCCGTTCTACGACAAGCAGTCCGCCTGTCAGCGTTTAAACCAGGCTTCCGTTTAAATTCCGCCGGAACTGAACTTCCGCTTAAATTCCGCCGGAACTGAACTTCCGTTTAAATTCCGCCGGAACTGAACTTCCGTTTCAGCGTATTTCATTGGCGGTGCGCGCGAAGTATATTAGCTGTACTGTGTACTGTGTTGATAAAACACATTTACATATTTTAATTTTCTCCTCTCATTTCACGTGTCGGTGTGTAGACGGACAGGAAGGTGTTATGATGGTACATCCGGTCTGTTGAGCCGTATTCACACTAATTACGGGCTGAGTCTCAGTCAGACAATCGTCTTGGAGAGAGAAGACCGAACAACACGAACAACACCAGCACAGTGTGTGTACGGGCAAACATCCCTGACACGAAGAGAGACAGCAGACAGACAGCAGACACAGACAGGAGACAGACAGCAGACACAGACAGGAGACAGACAGCAGACACAGACAGCAGACACAGACACAGACAGGCGACACAGACAGGGGACAGACAGCAGACACAGACAGCAGACACAGACAGCAGACACAGACACAGACAGGAGACACAGACAGGAGACAGACAGAAGACAGACAGCAGACACAGACAGGAGACAGACAGCAGCACAGACAGACAGCAGACAGACAGCAGCACAGACAGCAGCACAGACAGACAGACAGCAGCACAGACAGCAGCACAGACAGACAGACAGCAGACAGACAGCAGCACAGATAGCAGACAGACAGCAGACAGACAGCAGGCAGACAGCAGACAGAGCGCAGACAGACAGACAGCAGACAGACAGCAGACAGACAGCAGGCAGACAGCAGACAGACAGCAGCACAGGCAGCAGGCACAGACAGCAGGCAGACAGCAGACAGACAGCAGACAGACAGCAGACAGACAGCAGGCACAGACAGTAGGCAGACAGCAGACACAGACAGCAGACAGACAGCAGCACAGACAGACAGCAGACAGACAGACAGCAGACAGACAGCAGCACAGATAGCAGACAGACAGCAGGCAGACAGCAGACAGACAGCAGCACAGACAGACAGCAGACAGACAGCAGACAGACAGCAGGCAGACAGCAGACAGACAGCAGCACAGACAGACAGCAGACAGACAGCAGCACAGACAGACAGCAGACAGACAGCAGACAGACAGCAGCACAGACAGCAGACAGACAGCAGGCAGACAGCAGACACAGACAGCAGACAGCAGACAGACAGCAGACAGACAGCAGGCACAGACAGACAGCAGACAGACAGCAGACAGCAGACAGCAGACAGCACAGACAGCAGACAGACAGCAGACAGACAGCAGCACAGACAGCACAGACAGCAGACAGACAGCAGACAGACAGCAGACACAGACAGCAGACACAGACAGGAGACACAGACAGGAGACAGACAGCAGACACAGACAGGAGACAGACAGCAGACACAGACAGGAGACAGACAGCAGAAAGACAGCAGACACAGACAGGAGACAGACAGCAGACACAGACAGGAGACAGACAGCAGAAAGACAGCAGACACAGACAGCAGACAGACAGCAGACACAGACAAACAGCAGACAGACAGCAGACAGACAGCAGACAGACAGCAGGCAGACAGCAGACAGACAGACAGCAGACAGACAGCAGCACAGACAGCAGAAGGACAGCAGGCAGACAGCAGACACAGACAGCAGACAGCAGACAGACAGCAGGCACAGACAGACAGCAGACAGACAGCAGACAGACAGACAGCACAGACAGCAGACAGACAGCAGCACAGACAGCAGCACAGACAGCAGACAGCACAGACAGCACAGACAGAAGACAGACAGCAGACAGACAGCAGACACAGACAGCAGACAGACAGCAGACAGACAGCAGCACAGACAGACAGCAGACAGACAGCAGACAGACAGCAGCACAGACAGACAGCAGCACGGACAGCAGGCACAGACAGCAGGCAGACAGCAGACAGACAGCAGACAGACAGCAGACAGACAGCAGCACAGACAGCAGGCACAGACAGCAGGCAGACAGCAGACAGACAGCAGACAGACAGCAGACAGACAGCAGCACAGACAGCAGGCACAGACAGTAGGCAGACAGCAGACACAGACAGCAGACAGACAGCAGCACAGACAGACAGCAGACAGACAGACAGCAGACAGACAGACAGCAGACAGACAGCAGCACAGATAGCAGACAGACAGCAGGCAGACAGCAGACAGACAGCAGCACAGACAGACAGCAGACAGACAGCAGACAGACAGCAGGCAGACAGCAGACAGACAGCAGACAGACAGCAGCACAGACAGACAGCAGACAGACAGCAGACAGACAGCAGCACAGACAGCAGACAGACAGCAGGCAGACAGCAGACACAGACAGCAGACAGCAGACAGACAGCAGACAGACAGCAGGCACAGACAGACAGCAGACAGAAAGCAGACAGCAGACAGCACAGACAGCAGACAGACAGCAGACAGACAGCAGGACAGACAGCATACAGACAGACAGCACAGACAGCAGACAGACAGCAGACAGACAGCAGACACAGACAGCAGACACAGACAGCAGACACAGACAGGAGACACAGACAGGAGACAGACAGCAGACACAGACAGCAGACACAGACAGCAGACACAGACAGGAGACAGACAGCAGACACAGACAGGAGACAGACAGCAGACACAGACAGGAGACAGACAGCAGAAAGACAGCAGACACAGACAGGAGACAGACAGCAGACACAGACAAACAGCAGACAGACAGCAGACAGACAGCAGACAGACAGCAGGCAGACAGCAGCACAGACAGCAGCACAGACAGCAGCACAGACAGCAGCACAGACAGACAGCAGCACAGACAGCAGCACAGACAGCAGACAGACAGCAGCACAGACAGCAGCACAGACAGCAGCACAGACAGACAGCAGCACAGACAGTAGCACAGACAGCAGACAGACAGCAGCACAGACAGCAGCACAGACAGCAGGCAGACACAGACAGCAGACAGCAGGCACAGACAGACAGCAGACAGACAGCAGACAGACAGACAGACAGCACAGACAGCAGACAGACAGCAGACAGACAGCAGCACAGACAGCAGACAGCACAGACAGCAGACACAGACAGGAGACACAGACAGCAGACAGACAGCAGACAGACAGCAGCACAGACAGACAGCAGACAGACAGCAGACAGACAGCAGGCACAGACAGCAGCACAGACAGCAGACAGACAGCAGCACAGGCAGCAGCACAGACAGCAGCACAGACAGCAGACAGACAGCAGCACAGACAGCAGCACAGACAGCAGGCACAGACAGCAGCACAGACAGCAGGCACAGACAGCAGCACAGACAGACAGCACAGACAGACAGCAGCACAGACAGCAGCACAGACAGCAGCACAGACAACAGACAGACAGCAGCACAGACAGACAGCACAGACAGACAGCAGACAGACAGCAGGCAGACAGCAGCACAGACAGACAGCACAGACAGCAGCACAGACAGACAGCACAGACAGACAGCACAGACAGACAGCAGCACAGACAGCAGCACAGACAGCAGCACAGACAGCAGACAGACAGCAGCACAGACAGCAGCACAGACAGACAGCACAGACAGACAGCAGCACAGACAGCAGCACAGACAGCAGACAGACAGACAGCAGCACAGACAGCAGACAGACAGCAGACAGACAGCAGCACAGACAGCAGCACAGACAGCAGCACAGACAGACAGCAGACAGACAGCAGACAGACAGCAGGCAGACAGCAGGCACAGACAGCAGCACAGACAGCAGACAGACAGAAGAGAGACAGAAAGCAGACAGACAGCAGCACAGACAGCAGACAGACAGACAGCAGCACAGACAGACAGCAGACAGACAGCAGCACAGACAGCAGACAGACAGACAGCAGCACAGACAGACAGCAGACAGACAGACAGCAGACAGACAGACAGCAGACAGCAGACAGACAGTAGACACAGACAGCAGACAGACAGCAGACACAGACAGCAGACAGCAGACAGACAGCAGACACAGACAGCAGACAGACAGCAGCACAGACAGACAGCAGACAGCAGACAGCAGACAGACAGACAGCAGGCAGCAGACAGACAGCAGACAGCAGCACAGACAGACAGCAGACAGACAGCAGGCACAGACAGACAGCAGACAGACAGACAGCAGACAGCAGACAGACAGATAGCAGCACAGACAGCAGCACAGACAGCAGCACAGACAGACAGCACAGACAGACAGCACAGACAGACAGCAGCACAGACAGCAGACACAGACAGCAGCACAGACAGACAGCAGACAGACAGCAGACAGACAGCAGACAGACAGCAGACAGACAGCAGACACAGACAGCAGCACAGACAGCAGACACAGACAGCAGCACAGACAGACAGCAGACAGACAGCAGACAGACACCAGGCAGACAGCAGACAGACAGCAGACACAGACAGCAGACAGACAGCAGACACAGACAGCAGCACAGACAGACAGCAGACAGACAGCAGACAGACACCAGGCAGACAGCAGACAGACAGCAGCACAGACAGACAGCAGACAGACAGCAGGCAGACAGCAGGCACAGACAGCAGCACAGACAGACAGCAGGCAGACAGCAGGCACAGACAGCAGCACAGACAGACAGCAGGCAGACAGCAGGCACAGACAGCAGCACAGACAGACAGCAGACAGACAGCAGGCAGACAGACAGCAGACAGACAGCAGACACAGACAGCAGACAGCAGACAGACAGACAGCAGACACAGACAGCAGACAGACAGCAGACAGACAGACAGCAGACAGACAGACAGACAGACAGCAGACAGCAGACAGCAGGCACAGACAGCAGGCCTGCTCACCCGTCATCTCATCCTTCACTTGAAGACGAGTCGATGTTCTGATATCATCTGTACATGATGTGTGTTTGTACATGATGTGTATTTGTACATGATGTGTGTTTGTACATGATGTGTGTTTGTACATGATGTGTATTTGTACATGATGTGTGTTTGTACATGATGTGTATTTGTACATGATGTGTATTTGTACATGATGTGTTTTATTACCTGATGTGTGTTTGTACGTGATGTGTGTTTGGCTTTTCGTTGCGTAATACTGGAACACATGTTTAGCTGTGTGAGACAGGTTGTAATGACGCGTTACATTGTCTCACCTGGGCCGTCTCTCTGTCATTCTGTCTGTCGGACACTCTGTCTGTCTGCCTGTCTGCTTGTCTGTCTGTCTGTCTGTCTTTCTATCTGTCTGTCGGACACTGTCTGTCTGTCTGCCTGTCTGTCATTCTGTCTGTCTGACTCTCTGTCATTCTGTCTGTCGGACACTCTGTCTGTCTGCCTGTCTGTTTGTCTGTCTGTCTGTCTGTCTGTCTGACTCTCTGTCATTCTGTCTGTCGGACACTCTGTCTGTCTGTCTGTCTGTCTGTCTGTCTGTCTGTCGGACACCCTGTCTGTCTGCTTGTCTGTCTGTCTGTCTGTCTGTCTGTCTGTCTGTCTGTCTGACTCTCTGTCATTCTGTCTGTCGGACACTCTGTCTGTCTGTCTGCCTGTCTGCTTGTCTGTCTGTCTGTCTGTCTGTCTGTCTGTCTGTCTGACTCTCTGTCATTCTGTCTGTCGGACACTCTGTCTGTCTGTCTGTCTGTCTGCCTGTCTGCTTGTCTGTCTGTCTGTCTGTCTGTCTGCTTGTCTGCCTGTCTGTCTGTCTGTCTGTCTGTCTGTCTGTCTGTCGGACACTGTCTGTCTGTCTGTCTATCTGTCTGTCGGACACTGTCTGTCACTCTGTCTGCCTGTCTGTCTGTCTGTCTGCCTGCCGAACACTGTCTGTCACTCTGTCTGTCTGTCTATCTGTCTGCCTGTCTGCTTGTCATTCTCTCTGTCATTCTGTCTGTTTATCTGTCTGTCTGTCTGCCTGCCTGTCTCTCACTCTGTCTGTCTATCTGTCTGTGTTTGTCATTCTGTTTGTCACTCTGTCTGTCTGTCTGTCTCCGTCTGTCACTCTGCCAGTGTGTCTGTCTGCCTACCTGTCTGTCTCTGTCTGTCACTCTGTCTGTCTGTCTGCTTGTCTGTCTGTCTCTGCCTGCCTGTCTGTCTCTGTCTGTCACTCTGTCTGTCTGTCTGTCTGTCTGTCTGTCTGCTTGTTTGTCTGTCTGTCTGTCTTCCTGTCTGTCTATCACTCTGTCTTCCTGTCTGTCTGTCCGTCTGTGTCCACTTCCCATGCTGAAACTAGTGGAATGCAATTTCGCCGGAATGGCTCTTTGGCACAGTGCAATAAAGTCATCTGGAGAAGATAAATAACCGCTTTGTCTTCTTCCTGTCAAGACCCTCACTTCCGCTTTAACAGCCCGCTGTAAAAAAAAGAAACAAAAAAGAAAAGGAAAAGAAAAGGAAAGAAAGAAAGAAAGAAAAGGAAAAGAAAAGGAAAGAAAGAAAGAAAAGGAAAGAAAAGGAAAGACAGAAAGACAGAAAAGAGCAAGACACCTTGTCTGGTCTGGTTGTGGCCCCTCGTCTCTGACTAACGCCACGGCCGAGACCACCCCTCCCCTCCCCCCCCCTCTCCTCTCCTCTCCTCCCCTCCCCTCCCCTCCCCCTCCCCTCTCCTCTCCTCTCCTCCCCTCCCCTCCCCTCTCCTCCCCCTCCCCTCTCTCCATCCATCCCTGCTTTCACATTCATTCTTCATCATTTTCTCCTCTGCTGTCCTTCTCTCCTCTGTCCCCTCCCCTCTGTCCCCTCACCTCTGTCCCCTGTCCTCTGTCCCCTGTCCGCTGTCCCCTGTCCTCTGTCCCCTCCCCTCAGTCCCTTCTGCTCTGTCCCCTCTCC
>JAJHIY020001431.1:0-12500 GCA_022114975.2 Lampris megalopsis | reverse complement strand
ACTCCACTGGCTTAACAGTTAAGGTCGTGGCATCCAGGTGTAAACAACAGGTGCATGGGTGTAACATGGGAGTTTCGTTGTGGCGCGAGCCAGCAGGAGGAGGACGCACCCGGGAGCGGCTGGACATGAAATATAAAAACGTCGTTCAGAACGGGGAGGCGCGTCTTGCTGGGCTAGGACTGCGCCTCACTTTGGTTTTCATTTCATTTCTTAAATTGACGTTGGCTATTAAACAACACAAATATTCATTCAGTGGCTACTTCACGTGGTAGTTTAAACCCCTGACAAGGTGCTGGCTGAACGCGTCCTGTCTTAACATCTGTGTGTGAACGTTCTCGTCCAACTCTCTTAATGTCCCGCCTAGCAGAGCAACACCTACACTGTTACACGTCTTTTATTATGTCGCAGTCTCTTATAATGTCATGACGTGTACATGAACACCCAATGAAATGCTGACTTAAAAAAAACCCAAACATTTGAGTTCTGCTCAGCCAACAGAAAGACGGCAGAGGCCCGAAAAACGGGTGGAGGGCCACCACCACCACCACCCCCACCACCTCTGACAGGGGCATCCAGGGGGAAGCTCATCTGAGCCGGTCACCCCTCAGCACACAAGTGCCTACATCAAATGCAAGTATACACCTAGTATATACATATATGTACTATACAGTGAGTGTATATATAGTATATATCACATACCCCCCCACCCCCAAAACAGTTGTGGATGGTGTCATCTGCCTCGTCCAGCCTCCGACTACCGAGACAGTTGAGCACCCTGCGTCTGTCAGTGTTCCATACTCAGATCTTGGCTCAGATGGTAGTTTAGAGTATTCTGAAACAGTATCTTTTCCTGCATCACAGGAGGAGGTGGAGGTGGAGGAGGAGGAGGAGGATGAAGAAACGCTGTCTGCTGCCACAGGGAGAGATCCGGAGAGACCTACAGAAGTATGTCTTAATATTGTGTATAGCTACCGGCAGTTCTCTAGCCCTTCACATCCCTTCTACATGCTGAGTGGGATGTGGCGTTGGCCGTGTGTACTGAAGCGATGAGCAGAAAGAACGGACAAACAACTAGAACATTCTTCTGCTTCAGCAGAACACGGCTGGGCATCACGAGGAGGGTCCATCAGCTTCCACAGCACAGCTTGACCCGGTGAGCTGTTGGGTCAGTACCATGTTAAATCTGCATGTCGACCTGGAGGATGTAAATGTCGTCCATATGCTTCCCAGGTACCAGCTGAGGAGTTATACAGAGTCCACCTAGTGAGGACTGTTGCAAAGACAGAAAAGGAAAGGGTCTGTCTGGAGCGCCAGATCAGAACAACCGACCTTGAAACGCTGTCACCGGACCGCCAGGTGAGGTGGGTGCATTGTCACAGGTGAAACACGGTAATGGTTGGAGCTGTATTACAAACGCTAACGGTTGCTTTTCTACTTCTAGGGGATAAAGAAGAGCAAAACCGATATGACTTGTTTGTCTTTATGGGACTGTTTTCCTCAGAAAAGTAACTTCTGGTCATTCTGTCCCCTACAGCCCCTCCATCCTGGACGTCTGCAGGGTGTATGGGATGGTCATCCTCCGGGTCACTCATCTGTACGGCAGGGTGGTGCTCCCCTCTAACAACTGCAACATCATGGAGAACAACACAAGACTCTCGCCACGAAAAGCTTTTCCAACCAGTTGGGCCTCCATGTCGATGGGATGACGAGTAAAGGGACGATCCGTGTCTGGTAGCGTGCTTCCGGTAGGAGGAGACGGGTAGAAACCTGCCAGCGAGCAGGTTATCTTCACAGCCTCTGTTACCATGGTGACTTACTCAGCGTTTCATTGGCCTCTCTGTCTGGAACGGATAACTCCGACTTATCCTCATCTCGGGGTTAAAACCTACTCGGACTTTTCACACAACCCGCGTTCTGGAATACCCAACGTCCACGAGCTCAGAGCACGTGCATTCATTTACAAGATACATTCTAACTATGGCCGGAGTTGTACCATGTGATCGGAGTTGTACCATGTGATCGGAGTTGTATCATGTGATCGGAGTTGTACCATGTGATCGGAGTTGTACCATGTGATCGGAGTTGTATCATGTGATCGGGGTTGTATCATGTGATCGGGGTTGTATCATGTGATCGGGGTTGTACCATGTGATCGGAGTTGTATCATGTGATCGGAGTTGTATCATGTGATCGGGGTTGTACCATGTGATCGGAGTTGTATCATGTGATCGGAGTTGTACCATGTGATCGGAGTTGTACCATGTGATCGGAGTTGTATCATGTGATCGGGGTTGTACCATGTGATCGGAGTTGTATCATGTGATCGGGGTTGTACCATGTGATCGGGGTTGTATCATGTGATCGGGGTTGTATCATGTGATCGGGGTTGTACCATGTGGTCGGGGTTGTACCATGTGATCGGGGTTGTACCATGTGATCTGGGTTGTACCATGTGATCAATGGCTGCACCTCAAACGTGTGTTGGTGCTTCCAGGCCGCGGCAACAAGTAGACCCGGAGTGACGTGGTGGAGCATCTGCTGGCAGGCTCCACCCCCGCCTGCTTTCAGATGCAACATCATTAAACCCGTTTCCTTCGGTTCATTTTGTGGCACGCACGAGACAGTCCTTTGTGATGTTTGTTCACTAATATTTGGTGATTAGTTGTCAAGTGGCGGATGACAGAAATTACTGTCTCCGGATTTGTGCTGTGGTGATTTCCACACATCTCATCATCAAATGCAGAGGCCGTTTTAATTAAACGCGTCTCCTTTAATTGTCTAAACAAGACAATTCAAAAACCTGGTTCTTTTGCGTTTCTGTCAGACAGGAAGTTCCCCACCAGCATCATCACGCCATCCATCATGTCGGGGGTCTCTCTGCTCGCCTTGTGAGATAAAAAACCTCTCGCGTCGGCATCAGACAGGATGGGGAACTCCCATCTGTCTACACACCATGCTGCTGTGTCCTGCAGGACGATGCTGTGTTCTGCAGGATGGTGCTGTGTTCTGCTGTGTTCTGCAGGGCGGTGTTGTGTCCTGCAGGATGGTGCTGTGTCCTGCTGTGTTCTGCAGGATGGTGCTGTGTTCTGCAGGATGGTGTTGTGTCCTGCTGTGTTCTGCAGGATGGTGCTGTGTTCTGCTGTGTTCTGCAGGATGGTGCTGTGTTCTGCAGGGCGGTGCTGTGTCCTGCTGTGTTCTGCAGGGCGGTGCTGTGTCCTGCTGTGTTCTGCAGGATGGTGCTGTGTTCTGCTGTGTTCTGCAGGATGGTGCTGTGTCCTGCTGTGTTCTGCAGGATGGTGCTGTGTTCTGCTGTGTTCTGCAGGGCGGTGCTGTGTTCTGCAGGATGGTGCTGTGTCCTGCTGTGTTCTGCAGGACGGTGCTGTGTTCTGCAGGATGGTGTTGTGTTCTGCAGGATGGTGCTGTGTCCTGCTGTGTTCTGCAGGGCGGTGCTGTGTCCTGCTGTGTTCTGCAGGATGGTGCTGTGTTCTGCTGTGTTCTGCAGGGCGGTGCTGTGTTCTGCAGGATGGTGCTGTGTTCTGCTGTGTTCTGCAGGACGGTGCTGTGTTCTGCAGGATGGTGCTGTGTTCTGCTGTGTTCTGCAGGGCGGTGTTGTGTCCTGCAGGATGGTGCTGTGTCCTGCTGTGTTCTGCAGGATGGTGCTGTGTTCTGCAGGATGGTGTTGTGTCCTGCTGTGTTCTGCAGGATGGTGCTGTGTTCTGCTGTGTTCTGCAGGATGGTGCTGTGTTCTGCAGGGCGGTGCTGTGTCCTGCTGTGTTCTGCAGGGCGGTGCTGTGTCCTGCTGTGTTCTGCAGGATGGTGCTGTGTTCTGCTGTGTTCTGCAGGATGGTGCTGTGTCCTGCTGTGTTCTGCAGGATGGTGCTGTGTTCTGCTGTGTTCTGCAGGGCGGTGCTGTGTTCTGCAGGATGGTGCTGTGTCCTGCTGTGTTCTGCAGGACGGTGCTGTGTTCTGCAGGATGGTGTTGTGTTCTGCAGGATGGTGCTGTGTCCTGCTGTGTTCTGCAGGGCGGTGCTGTGTCCTGCTGTGTTCTGCAGGATGGTGCTGTGTTCTGCTGTGTTCTGCAGGGCGGTGCTGTGTTCTGCAGGATGGTGCTGTGTTCTGCTGTGTTCTGCAGGACGGTGCTGTGTTCTGCAGGATGGTGCTGTGTCCTGCTGTGTTCTGCAGGGCGGTGCTGTGTTCTGCAGGATGGTGCTGTGTTCTGCTGTGTTCTGCAGGGCGGTGCTGTGTTCTGCAGGGCGGTGCTGTGTTCTGCTATGTTCTGCAGGATGGTGCTGTGTCCTGCTGTGTTCTGCAGGGCGGTGCTGTGTCCTGCTGTGTTCTGCAGGATGGTGCTGTGTTCTGCTGTGTTCTGCAGGGCGGTGCTGTGTTCTGCAGGATGGTGCCGTGTTCTGCAGGGCGGTGCTGTGTTCTGCAGGATGGTGCTGTGTTCTGCAGGGCGGTGCTGTGTTCTGCTATGTTCTGCAGGACGGTGCTGTGTTCTGCAGGACGGTGCTGTGTTCTGCTATGTTCTGCAGGACG
The DNA here is from genome assembly GCA_022114975.2 of Lampris megalopsis. Lineage (NCBI taxonomy): Eukaryota > Metazoa > Chordata > Actinopteri > Lampriformes > Lampridae > Lampris > Lampris megalopsis. Next base: position 7,964 of record JAJHIY020001431.1, on the reverse strand, counting down.
GTGCTGTGTTCTGCTGTGTTCTGCAGGATGGTGTGTATACTTATCCGAGCTCGGTCATCGTGAGTCTTTGGTGCTGCTCCTGTGCGCAGTTTGGCTGCATCGTCACACTTCCGTGGCTGGTGGCTGCGTGCACGTGCGTCGTGCGTGGAGGTTTCAGTGGAAACGAGACTGGCCAGTTTCAAAACAAGAGCACCTCAACACCCCAGCAACACCCCAGCAAGTTCCCAACAAGTTCCCAACAAGATCCCAACAAGATCCCAGCAAGATCCACGGACGGTTGTCGAGGTTACTGCTAGAATCAACTTGTCGTCTCGTGTCGTCCTGCTCGATGTAATGCGGGGCTCTTGCCTCCGGGTGTCGCTGTCGTAACGTGAACTAACGGGCGGCTGACAGGCCTCTTTTTGTCAGCGGAACAGACACGGGGCCACGTCTAGCTGGTTTTTGTAGCGGTGACGTAGAGTAATTATTTAATTCTACCAGCAGGACAGACAGCAAGACAACTCCCTTTTCTTTCTGCCTCTCCCGTCTGTCCTGTCCTTACTGTCTGTCCTGTCTGTCTGGTCTCTCCTGCCTGTCCTGTCCTTACTGTCTGTCCTGTCCTTACTGTCTGTCCTGTCTGTCTGGTCTCTCCTGCCTGTCCTGTCTGTACTGTCTTTCCTGTCCTTACTGTCTGTCCTGTCTGTCCTGTCCTTACTGTCTTTCCTGTCCTTACTGTCTGTCCTGTCTGTCCTGTCCTTACTGTCTGTCCTGTCCTTACTGTCTGTCCTGTCTGTCTGGTCTCTCCTGCCTGTCCTGTCTGTCCTGTGTGTCTGGTCTCTCCTGCCTGTCCTGTCTGTCCTGTGTGTCTGGTCTCTCCTGCCTGTCCTGTCTGCGGCTGGTGCGTCCCTGCGCTCCTGCGGGACGGAGCGACGTGGGTGTGCGAGACAGCGACCCCGCCACTCCGTGTGTGTGGAAACAAGCCTTAAAAGTGTGAAGAGGAAGGAAAGTGAAGCAGGGAGGAAGCAGGGCGGAGAGGAGGAACAGCGTCTACACGCCACCAATTAGGGCCTGTCTGTCTGTCTGTCTGTCTGTCTGTCTGTCTGTCTGTCTGTCTGTCTGTCTGTCTGTCTGTCTGGGACTGGAGCGAGAGAGAGAACAGACAGACAGACAGACAGACAGACAGACAGACAACAGACACATCTCTGTCCATCCATGTCTGTCTGTAATCCTTCTCTTGTCCGTGATAAACGGACAGACGGACAGACACTTGTCTGTCTGTTTGTCTGTCTGTCTGTCTGTCTGTCTGTCTGGGACTGGAGCGAGAGAGAGAACAGACAGACAGACAGACAGACAGACAGACAGACAGACAGACACATCTCTGTCCATCCATGTCTGTCTGTAATCCCTCTCTTGTCCGTGATAAACAGACAGACGGACAGACACTCGTCTGTCTGTCTGTCTGTCTGTCTGTCTGGGACTGGAGCGAGAGAGAGAACAGACAGACAGACAGACAGACAGACAGACAGACAGACAGACAGACAGACAGACAGACACATCTCTATCCATCCATGTCTGTCTGTAATCCCTCTCTTGTCTGTGATAAGCAGACAGACGGACAGACACTCGTCTGTCTTGCACCCTTCTCCAGTGTCCTCGTAATCACTAACAGAAGAGACCTGACACCCCCGCCCCCACGTCTCCACCTCCAGCTTCAAATGGTGAAGCCCTCATCTCCCCTGTTGGTCAAACTCGTATAACCGTAACCATGACAACAGGGAGGGGCCCCGGACCGTCGTAAAGTTTTACAGCACAGAGAGAGAGAGACCTGAAGCTCATCGCGCTCGCGTGTGGGTTTGTGTGTGTGAGTGTGGGTGTGTGTGTTTGTGGATGTGTGTGTGGGGGTGTGGGGGGGGTGGGGGTGTGTGTGTGGATGTGTGTGTGTGTGTGTGTGGTGGGGGGGTGTGTGCTTGCCTGCATCAAAGGATGTTTGACGGAATGAATGTGGGAAAAACAACGTGATAGAACCAAAATCACAACACATTCTTCTTCCAGTCCTTATTTATTATCCTTCTCTGTCTTTCTGCCTGTCTGCTTGTCAGTCAGTCTGCCTGTCTGACTATCTGTATGTCTGACTGACTGACTGAATGTCTGCCTGTCAGTCTGTTTGACTGACTGTCTGCCTGACTGCTTGTCAGTCAGTCTGCCTATCTGACTGTTTGTCAGAGCTCGGACGTGCAGCAGCTCCGTGACCTTGGCATCCACAGTCGGGCCGGAGCGGAGCGGGGCCAGAAGCAGAGAATCAATTCCTCCGTCCCTTCAGAGCAAACCTGTTGGAACCCAAATCAGCGGGCCTGTTTTATATATACGGGACGCATCAGGAAGGTCAACCCGCTGAAGTCAACCCGCTGAAGTCAACCCGCTGAAGTCACCCCATGTGAACAGACTCATCACTGCCGGGCTGCTGTGCACAAACAGACACGAACAGCATGATGGGAAACGCGTTTGTGTTGTGTTGTAACACAACTCCAAACAAAGCCTGAACTCAATTCCCTGAAAATGTGAAATCAGCCTTGAAAAATCAAACCCTGAGTCGCAGTTTTCACAATGATCAAGTGCTTTTATCCCACAGTTGGCTATATAGTATAGCAATATGTACTACTACTACTGCTACTGTCTGTATGCAGTACTGTCTATATGGTATATTTACTAATACTACTGTCTATATGCAGTATATTTACTAATACTACTGTCTATATGCAGTACTGTCTATATGCAGTATATTTACTAATACTACTGTCTATATGCAGCACTGTCTATATGCAGTATATTTACTAATACTACTGTCTATATGCAGCACTGTCTATATGCAGTATATTTACTAATACTACTGTCTATATGGTATATTTACTAATACTACTGTCTATATGCAGCACTGTCTATATGGTATATTTACTAATACTACTGTCTATATGCAGCACTGTCTATATGCAGTATATTTACTAATACTACTGTCTATATGCAGCACTGTCTATATGCAGTATATTTACTAATACTACTGTCTATATGCAGTACTGTCTATATGGTATATTTACTAATACTACTGTCTATATGCAGTACTGTCTATATGCAGTATATTTACTAATACTACTGTCTATATGCAGTACTGTCTATATGCAGTACTGTCTATATGCAGTATATTTACTAATACTGCTGTCTATATGCAGTACTGTCTATATGCAGTATATTTACTAATACTACTGTCTATATGCAGTACTGTCTATATGCTGTACTGTCCATATGCAGTATATTTACTAATACTACTGTCTATATGCAGCACTGTCTATATGGTATATTTACTAATACTACTGTCTATATGCAGTACTGTCTATATGGTATATTTACTAATACTACTGTCTATATGCAGTACTGTCTATATGCAGTATATTTACTAATACTACTGTCTATATGCAGTACTGCCCATATGCAGTATATTTACTAATACTACTGTCTATATGCAGCACTGTCTATATCGTATATTTACTAATACTACTGTCTATATGCAGTACTGTCTATATGCAGTGTATTTACTAATACTACTGTCTATATGCAGTACTGTCTATATGCAGTACTGTCTATATGCAGTATATTTACTAATACTACTGTCTATATGCAGTACTGTCCATATGATGTATAGAGTATATAGATAATAGAAAGCTTTGCTGTCTGTCTGTCTTAAGAAGGAACTACAACGTTCATGCAACAAAACTTTCTCTCTGCTCCCTGTACTGGTCTGTTATGACCACCAGATGGCGCGGTTGGACCACCAACTCCATTACTGTATGAGCGAGAGGAGAAAGAAAGAAAGAAAGAGATCCTCAACATCTTTGAGAATCGACTCGGTGCATATTTGTAGTCAACTGACTTCCGGTTTCTACTGCAGCGGTCCTACCAGCTTCCTGTTTGTTGGCGTGTGCTGTTGACAGTGGCATATTTTTCACGACGCCTGCAGGATTGACCATGGATAAATGTCCACCACATGCACACAACTGTCCACACACTCTCCCCTGCAGCTGCCAGCAGAGGGGTGGAGAATCTCCAGTTGTACAAATCAAGTTAGGTCCACAATGAGGAGGATGAGTGTCCTCATCCTCCTCGTTGTGGGTGAAAGTGTGTGGACAGTTGTGTGCATGTGGTTGACATTCATCCATGCTAAATCCTGCAGGCATCGTGAAAAATCACACACCAACAAACAGGAAGCTGGTAGGACCGCTGCAGTCAAAATTCTCCTTCAAAAAACCCCAAAAAACAACCCTGCCCAGATCACACGCTAATGTCCATGTTCAGGACCACATCTGAGAAAACCGTCAGCCCGCTTTCCATAGCTGAGCAATCCTCAGTAGTGGTCTGTTAATCCCGCCTCCCCGGGTGAGCCGAGCCGAGCCGAGCCGAGCCGAGCCGAGCCGAGCCGAGCCAAGCCGAGCCTCGGGCCTTTTACGGTTGTGTATTTCACTGAGTCTTTACTGCCGACCGACACACCATTAACTGCTGCCAACACACGCGAGCTGGCTGGCCCGGCACAGAGCCAGCGCCTCAATAAAAGGCGACTTCCTGTGAAAAACGAGGGGCCCACCGGTGACAGAAAGAGATAGAGGCAGCAAAAGAGCTGAGTCCACACACACACACACACGCACACACACACACGCACACACACACACACACACACACCATGATTTTCCATGACCTTGAAATGGACAAAGTGGTTGTGTGGAGGATGCTTCTCTGCAGCAGTGCCTTGCTCATGTGCATGATGGGAGCTATGACGGAGAGCCAGCCAGCTCACCTTTTCTGTATAATTGATTGATTGACTGATTGACTGATAAGAGCCTAAGTAATATGGACATGCCATGTGATGCTGCTCTGTGTGGCAGCATGAGCCGTAAGAACCAAAGCCACAAGTGCGAGCTGTGTAGGGTGTCTGATAAACCGGTGAGTTGTGTAAATAATGGCAGTAATCATCCCACAGAAAAAGGGCTAAACAAGATGACGTCAGGCCAGGATGGATGAATATGTAGCTGAACTGCACGTAGAGGCCAAAGAAGCTTCTAGAAACTGGGTCTTATCAGGAGGAGCCAGGCGTGGCCCGGAGTGCGAACACAAGAAACAGGCTAACGCTAGACTTCAATATGCTGTACGTCTTGTTACAAGAAATGAGCCGGCCATGAGGGCAGAGTCCATGGCCACCAAGCCTCGGCAGAATAATGTCCACGACCTCTGGAAGGACGTTAAGGTTATCAGCAATAGTGAGATGCCATTACCATCCAGCATCCGTGGGACTACTGGGCCTGGAGGTATTGCTGAACTGTGGAGAAGACGCTATGGAGACCTGTTTAGTTGTGTAAAGAGTGATGGATGTAATGCTGCTGACGTGGTTATCGGGCCTGGTGAAGTGTGCTACACCACTGAGAAATGGTCAGTCAACAAAGCGTGTGGCCTTGACCAAGCAACAGCAGCAGCCACAGAACCTCGGTGTTACCGGCTGTGTGTTTCTGGGTTGTCAGTGCAGGGCGTCCGACCTGACTCCATCCATGTTGTCTTCTCACTAGTGCCACTAATCACAGACCACACCGGTAAAAGAGCCAGCAGAGAACATTATAGGCCAGTCGCTCTGGCTCGCATACTTTCCAAAGTACTGGGACGAATTCTCTTGGATAGGCTTCAACAATACATATCAACTACTGACAATCAGTTGGGCTTTAGAAATAAACAGGTTTGTGCATCTGTGCACTGAAGGAGGTGGCTAGTAAATACAGAAGACGTAACACTACAGTATTTATGTGTTTCCTCACTCCTCCAAAGCTTTTGACCGAGTTAATCATGGTAAATTGGTTGTTAAACGCCAAGAGCGAGGGGTCCCCTCTTATCTGATAAGGATCTCGCATTGTTGGTATTCATATCAACCCATGCAAGTTAGGTGGGGTAGGAGTATATCTGCACCCTCCCCAGTGACCAATGGGGTCCGGCAAGGTGGTATCCTGTCACCTGTTCTCTTGAACTTGTACCTGGATGATCTGTCTAAAAAGTTAAAAGAGTATAAGACTGGCTGTATGGTGGGGGCAGTCTTATTAACCATCTGATGTACACTGAGGACTTAGTCCTCCTGTCTCCTTGTAGTGCTGGCCTACAGCAACTGCTCAGAGTCTGCTCCAGTTATGGTGTGCAGCATGACACCACATTAAACTCTAAAAGGAGTGTTGTCATGACTGCTAAACCCAAGGAGGACCAGAAGCAACATGTTCCTTCATTCTTCTTGGCAGAACAAGCAGTAAATGTGGTGACCACAGTAGGACATGTGGCTCACATCATCAGCAATGCTCTATGTGATGATGATGATGATGATGATGATGATGATGATGATGATGATGTGCAGCGCCAGTGTTGCAAACTGTACGCACAAGCCAACATGCTGGCACGCACATGTCACATGTGTACAGATGATGTTTAAACTGCTCTTTTGAGGGCCTACTGTACTCCACTCTATACTGCCCACTTGTGGTGCAGTTATAGCAAAGCAACAGTGAAGACGCTGCAGGGAGCATATAATGATGCATTCAGAGCCTTGCTCAAGCTTCCAGGATGGACAAGTGCAAGTCATGTGTGTGTGACTAGTAATGTTCCCACTTTTCATGCTGTGTTGAGGAATTTCATGTACAAATTCATGTGTCGATTAATTGATTCTAAGATGTAATTATAATGCTGTTAACTGAGCCCACACAAAGTGACACAAGGTACCCCTCTTGTTTCTGGAAACACTGGAACAAATGTCTGTGGACTTGTGAACTGCTGTTGGCTATATTTCTGAGTTGTTGTCCTGTGTTGTAGTTCTCTTTTTAGTATGGACCTAACAATGAGACTGAATAAAGTAATATTGATTGATTGATTGATTGATGGATTGATTTCCCAGAAAAATCAATTCCTGTTCTAGTCTCGTTCTCATTCAGTGGACACGGACCCTGTTCTTAGCACACGTGTGCTGTCTTGATTATCCAGGCGTCTTTGTGACAGTCTTATGTCAGATAATGTGACTGTGACTGTGGCTGTAGACGTCCACAATTATTAGGATGAGTGGATGGACGGATGGACGGACCGAATTGTGGACATAACTTGATGTGTACAACTTGAACCTTTTCACCCGTTTGCTGGTAGGTGCAGGTGAAAGTGTGTGGATAGTTGTGCGCATGTGGTTGGCATTTATCCATGGTAAATCCTGCAGGCATCGTGGAAAGTGTGCTGTTGTCAGTCGCCTTCCCTTAAGGTTGTCCGTCGTGTCTGACGATGACAATCCTGCCTCTGCTACTTGTGAGTCTTCTTGTGGCCTGTAAAGCCCAATCTGTGATCCACACTGTCCGCCACAGACAGAACAGGTGAGAGCACTGACTGGGGGTGTAGGTGTGGTACTGGCTTCAGGTCTCTTTAGACGTCTCCTGGTCCGTCAATCACCTCGGTCCTCCTCCACCTTTTGCACCCCTTGTTGACAGAGCTACCGCCAGATGGAGCGTTGGGCGGCAGTGTCCTCCAGCTGGCTCGGGTTCAGGCCACACTTCTTTATGATGGTCTTCAGCTGGTCTCTGTACCGTTTTTCTGGCCCCCTGCCAAGCGGCGGCCAAGCTGTAGCTGGCCATACAGCACTTTACGCGGTAAGCGCTCCTTCGGCATCCTGATGACATGGCCGAGTTGACAATCTGCTGCAGTTTTTTCTGTGTTTGGCTGTCCGTGCCGCCGTCCCATACTGTAATACTGTAATGCTGTAATACTGTAATACTGTAATAGAAGATGTTATGATGGACTGGATAATGGCTGAGTTCAACAGAACGAGCAGCTGATGTTTGAGCCGGTATCTTTTAAGCTGCCTAAGAAAGTAAAGTGGTTGTTGAGGTTTTGCAATGATGTGTTCATTCTGTAATACTAACAGGAATTTAGAAGAGTCG
>JAJHIY020001432.1:0-86811 GCA_022114975.2 Lampris megalopsis | reverse complement strand
CACGACACGACGATGTTGGATGGAGGGCAGGAAGTGAAAAGCAGAATGGACGAGATGGAGCCAGGTTAGCCTGAACTGCGCTAGTTTAGACGATGTTAGGAGAGAAAGGTGTAAACAGGAAGTAAGATATGTTGGACATGATCCTTATACGTCATTTCGAAAGTTTGTGACAGTGCTTCCTACGTAGAAAATCACTTCCTGCCTTCCATCAGTAGTTCGTGACGTCATATGCAAACAACCTATCGCCCTCAGCCCCCCCCCCCTCAACAGGCTCTCCGACAGACCAGAGGAGGCGCTAGTGCAGCGACCAGGACACATACCCAAATCTGGCTTCCCACCCGCAAACACGGCCAATTGTGTTTGTAGGGACGCCCAACCGAGCTGGAAGTAACACGGGGCTCGCTGGTTCGAATCCCCGTGTTACCGCCGGTTCGATCCTGTGTGCATGTTCTTATTATAAGAGTTCACAGTTTTGCCCACTGGTCTGAACAGTACTGCATAAAAGTTCACACATAGATAATTATCCGCAATGTCTTCTATACATTTACCAACAACACCAAATCTCCGTTGAAGTCTTGACCCAGACAGGAAGTTGTGAGTGGCACGCGGTTAAGCCGCTTGGAGGTTGATGGGTATTTTCTTTAAACATATCTGTAGGCAACTGCGATCACTTCCCTTTTCTCTTTTCAAGCCACTTTATTTCTGTCATTGTGCAGGTTTGCAATGAAATGCGTCCTCTGCATGTAACCCATCCTGTTGTATAGGAGCAGCGGGCAGCCGCAGCACTCGGGGATCAACCCCACGACTTCTTTCCACTGCCTTGCTCAGGGGCACAGGCAGAAGTATTTACCCTCACATGCATGTCTTTTGGATGGTGGGAGGAAACCCACGCAGACACGGGGGGAACATGCAAACTCCACACAGAGGACGGCCCGGGACGGCCCCCAGAGTTGGACTACCCTGGGGCTCGAACCCGGGACCTTCCTGCTGGGAGGCGGCTGCGCTAAACACTGCGCCACCGTGCCCAAACGATGTCTCAACTTTGTAATTCTATGAATTATACTGCATTGTTAAGCCAACACACACACACACACACACACACACACACACACACACACACACACACACACACACACACACACACACACACACACACGCTATCAAGGTCAATTGAGGCGTTTTGTCATTTTTGGTCTGCTCACTGCGATTTTACAGTATCCTCCATGAATATGAAGCAGGGTCGGGATCAGCTCACTTCCAAGTCAATCAATTCAAAATGTAAATTCAAATTGTTATTCACTGAATAATGACAAAGTGTTGATTCATTTTCATCAGAACTTCTCACCGAGAAGAATAAATAGAATAAACTGATCCGGTCTGACACACACTGCAGTGTGGGGAGTTACAGCGTGGCCATTACTTCTGTTCACTAGGAGGCGCTAGAGGCCAGAACGGGTAACCGGATTTAAAGACAGAGGGGCCACCATGAAAGTGATGAATACTAATATGTTTTGTCATTGTGATAGTTTGATTCTTAATTAAATTTCGTGAATCATTTTATTCAGAGGCAACAGAGGTCTCCTCGGTGGGGATGGGAACTGACGAAATGAAAGAAGCTGAATTTGGTTCACTCAGGTGAGTCAAATGCTTTTCTTTTTTCTTTTGTCATAATTTATGGTCGGGTGATTCTGCATCTAGAGATGGGTTAACGAAACCCGGTATTTAACGGGCACCGGTGCTAAGACGGTAGTATTGATAAGCTCAGACGTTAATGGGCCCCGCTGTCGGTATTGGATAAATTAAAAAAAATAAATTAACTATTTATTTAGGCTACATAAATGTTATACTGCACCTTTTGTCTCAGCAACTGCGTTTCTAATTTGCAATAAGATTAAGGCATTTGTGTGTGTTGCAATTCATCTATTTCCAATCCAGAGGGGAGACCTCTCTCTGGAGCCTGTGGCGTCTGCAAATTGAGGGGCAGGGCCAACTCTGCTAATCACGCACACAACCTGTTCTTAGTGAAATGGCTGGGAGGGAACTAAATAGTCCGCAGTCTGGTTGTACTTTCACTGGGGTCGATGCTTACAAAGCTAAAGTGCAACAAGTATTTTGCATGTAAGGGCGGAAATACAAGCAGCCTTTCCAAACATCCGGCGAATGTGCATCAAATACAGGCGGAGAAACGCTCAGTTTTCGACTGCCTAGCTCGTAGTGCCTCTCGTTGCCCCGCCCACCTCAGGCATGTTATGTATGCTAGCAGGCTAGAGCCCACGCGGAGCTAACTAGATTATACAAACATGGTTAATGATTAAAAGTAACGATATGTCCAGACATGAGAAAATAAAGCAGTGTTAATTCTGTTCTTAATTTTTTTTTCTTAAAAATAATAAGAACCGATAAGAGTACCGTTACAGCACCGTATCGAGTATCGGTAAGTGTAGTAGTAATCTGACCCTTCTTTTCTGCGTCGGTAGCGTCCCCACGGTTCTTCCGGCGTGTGGCTGATAAGCGGGCTACAATTTATATGTGTATTTTATTCAATATATTCAGCTTACCCCCAACAAGGCAAGACGGTACAAAGCATCCAACTTCACTGTCTCGGCATTCACAAACCTTCGCCCACTCTACCACCGCACGTGTTACTTCCCCTCTGCGACACTCATAACTGTCCCTCCTAAACAACGGCAGGTAGGAACTAATATTCACTCGTAGACAACGGGACGTGAAATAAAAACTGAAATATTACACATGTAAAGGTATAAAGAAATAATACTTAAATGGACCAGCAGGCTGGCTGGGAGAGTCCGATCAGGGAAAGTTGAGTGTATGCCACCGCTTTCCATCATCGCCTCCCACCGAGATGCCCTTGGGTAAAGCTCTTAAACCCCAATTACACCGCTGAAGCTGCTCAGCGGCCAGCAGTAGAAAACTGCGCTTGTAGCAGGCAGCTCCCAGGTGTGAATGGAAAGCAGGGCGGCTTAACAGCCCCCCCCCCCAAAAAAAAAGAGCACGCGTTGCTCCACATACTGGATATAGGATAAAATAAATAGTGATATTAAAAAATAAATAACATAGCTGTGTGTGTGTGTGTGTGTGTGTGTGTGTGTGTGTTTTAACTATTTCCACAGGGACACTACCTCTATTAAGTGATACAGGCGAGAATGACGGAAATGAGATTAGGGACAACACATCCAAAAATGCAATCAGTTCTGAGCTCATAACTGTGAAAGTGTATTAATACGAGGGATCGGTGTTAGCCTGCTGCTCCGTGGAGCGACACGTGGTAAAAAAAAAAGTGATTTCTAGAGACTTGAATTCAAAGTGCGCGGATCTGCTTTGTGGCTCTCGGTTGGAAAGGTTTCACGCAGCACTGAAAATGGAGTGTCGTCGTCGTAGCACCTTATCTTATTCCTACTCTCTGCTGTGACGCTACAGTCTTCCTGTATTTCGTTCTTTGGTCGGCGATTGTGTTATGAGAAACGGGAGTGAAGAAAAGAAGAGAAAAAAAATAAACTGACATTTACGAAGATGAAGCCGCGTAAGGAATCTCTGCCGGAGCAAAGCACCAGATATCTGGTAATTCAGGACAGGGTTGAGGATTGTCTGGAACGATATGCGAACGTGACGAGATAAGAGCTACTTTGAGGGAGCGCAGAAACAACAACAGACTTCAAGAAATCAATCTGTTTCATTTCTGAGACGTCTCTCTCGCTCTCTCTCTCTCTCCCTCTCTCTCTCTCCCCCCCACTCTACCCCCCCCTACTGTGGACTTTTGAAGCGAAAACAAGACATTCGAATTTAGCGAGTCACGTAAGACGACAGGCAACACTCGGCGCTTTGGCCCTCTTGCGTCCTAGAGCGCATCGCAAATGCTGCGACCCGTCTTATCCACAAGGAAGGAGAGTTGAATGACGCATCACGTCGTCTGCCAGCTGCCAAGCCTGTCTGGCACGTACACGACCAAACAGAATACACATGGCTGCATATTCCCTCCATCCCTCATGCAGTCTCTCCATCACACACACACACACACACACACACACACACACACACACAAACATGTGAATACAGACACGCACGGACACAGACGAATGCATGCACAGGAAAACAGAGGAAAGCACCTTATATGCACGCACGCACACACACACACACACACACACACACACACACACACACACACACACACACTGTGACTCAGCTTGTTCAGACTGTGCTGAGGGTACGTGTAAAACCCCATGAGGGAGAGGTCATTCTGGGGTTGCGTCATTAACCTGTCCATGTCCGCCTCTTGATCGAGTGGTTTCAGAGGATCCTAAATCTCCAAAGACGCATCAGTCACCAGCAGGTGTCCGCTGAGTAATTTGTGTTGCAGTGTGCATGCGTGGGATGTGTATGTGCATGCTAGCACTTTCAAGCACGTGTGTGTGTGGGTGTGGGTGTACTGTACACTGCAGAGGCCTCTGTATATTTGCAATCCAGTATGCAAATACTTGTCAGACATGTACACCTTCATAGATTTACTGTTAGTGACTTGTGCCTGCAGATCTTGTTTTATGCAAAGGCAGATGTCTTACGTTGGATATGAATCATTATCACAATGTAAGTCCCCTAATCACGTTCAAATGGTCGCATAGGAGCAAATGATTTGTTTAATGAGCAGATTTCAGGAATCAGGACCACTTTATTTGTCGTTTCATTTCATTTATTTGCATACATGAAATGAATCGAAATGACGTTTTCCCCAGCGCACTGTAGTGCAACACAAGCACAAAAACACATCCAAAAACTACAAGAACACAAATATCCAAACTAACGCATATATGCAAACGAAACCAAAAAAGTCACAGTACAAGGGAACGAACGCCAGCCGGGGTGACTGCCGGTCTGCATGAGCTAGCAGTTAGCTTAGCCTTCCCCACTTCCGCGTCCTGTCAGGCCGCCCTCGGTCTTACCTCCTCGTGCGCAGGTCCGGGCAGGGCCGTGGTCCCTGGGTCCACAGGACGCAGCAGACCAGCCGATCCAGCGCCAGCTCTCCCAGCCATCAAACTGAGACAACATTGGACTTAGATGTGGACAAAGACACTGCATGGGCGGTACTGGGTGAGGCCGAAGCAAACGGGAATTTGCGCCGCCATCTTCCGCAGGCCAATAGTGACCAGACTCGTAAAGTGGGAGCGGCGCAGTAGGAGCAGTTTAGATTCTCCCAGCTCAAACAAATAAAACATCAAGGCTGTCTTTTTCAAAATCGTTTAAAAGGGAAAAAACAAGATAGTGACAGTAACCCATCACTTAAAAAAAAAAACCAACAACAAAAAAACCAGCCTTGTCTACCCTCAAACTAATGGCTGACAGGAAAATGAAAAGGCTTTATTGAACACAATAAAAAGTCTCCACGAAATTGATTGCTCAAAAAAAATAAGCTTTTAATGATGCTGTCTGTGAATGTTCTCATTCATCCAGGTTAATGATGTTGTCCATAAATTCCCAGCATTTTTGAAGATTCAGTCTCCGGTTCTTTGTAAACATGTAGCGTTTGATATTAGTCATTTGATGCTCTCGGCCGGTATTTATGAACTGACAAGAGCATAGCAGACCCATTTACAACGCAGGAGCTGTGTCGTCTTCGAGCAAGGAATGTCAATTTTATTTTTTTTTAAAAAAGGGAACCATTGTTTTCGGTGGATGAGAACCTAAATTATGCCAAAAAGAGCTCAGCGCTGAAACAGGGAGGATTCCCAGGTCGACTTCTCTGTCATAAATCCATCGTGAGGCAAAACTGGTAATAAATCAGTGTTCCTTGTTGGGGAAACTTGATGCAGTTTCTCCTTGGCGCTTAACTGACCGACGTCCCGTTTTGAAAGCGAAGTGACTTCCGAAGGGTGACGTCAGACGAGGAAGAGCTGTCAGACACCGGGTGTTGTCAGTTGTACAGTGCTCAAGCTCTTTTTATGAAGAGCAGTGTAGTTTTGGGGGCGTCTCAGAAGCTCACTACGCTAATGTGCATAACGCGTTCACAGCATGGTGATTTTGAAGGGAACGCCCTCACGTCTCCTTATCACCGTCTGCAGCATGCTTGTAATGTAGATGTACCTCATTGCCTTTCACGATAAGGTCAAAAAAAAGACTAGCTATTAGGGCTGAACAGTGGTAGAAAAATATGTACTACCAGCTGTTTTATATGGTTTGGAGACGGTTGCACTGATAAAAAGACAGGAGGCGGAGCTGGAGGTGGCAGAGTTGAAGATGCTGAGATCTTCGTTGGGGAGTGACGAAGACGGACGAGATTGGGAACGAGTATCTTAGAGGGACAGCTCAGGTTGGACGGTTTGGAGACAAAGCAGGAGAGGCAAGATTGAGATGGTTTAGACTTGTGCAGAGGAGAGATGCTGGGTATATTGGGAGAAGGATGCGAAAGGTCAGGGGTGGGCAAGATGATCCAGAAAGGGCCGGTGTGGGTGCAGGTCTTTGTTCCAAATAAGCAGTCACAGAGCTGATTCTATTAGTCAACCAATAGGCTTTACTAAGGACCTTGATTTGTAGAATCAGGTGTGTAACTGCTTGGTTGGAGCAAAGACCTGCACCCACACCAGCCCTTTCTGGACCACGTTGCCCATCCCTGCTGAGTATGGAGCTGCCATGGAAGAGGAAAAGAGGAAGGGCAAAGAGGAGGTTTATGGATGTTGTGAGGGCGGACATGCAGGTGGCTGGTGTGACAGAGGAAGACGCAGAGGACAGGAAGAGATGGAAATGGATGATCTGCTGTGGCGCCCCCTAATGGAGCAGCCGAAAGTAGTAGTAGTAGTAGTAGTAGTAGTAGTAGTAGTAGTAGTAGTACAATATAAAATGGAATTGCATAATATTAACAATATCACCTGATATATGTGGACTTTAGATTTCAAAGCTACATTTGCAAATAATCGATCGTGCTGGCAATGATTCGCGTTGGTTTTAGAGAGGGAAATAAGGCAGTTTTCCAGGAAATCATTAAATCAGACTCAGTTATATTATTTGTCAGACGCCATGGAATATTTTTCTTCAAAAGTAAAAAAGATGACCTTGTTAGATTTTGTTTCATATCAAGCAATGAGAGATTTAGTCTGACATGACTATATGGACCCAATTTGTCTAACTTTGCATCCCTCTGAAATGTTACTATAGCACATTTGGATATTGCACAGGTGAACATTACACATATGAGTATTGCACATGTGAATATTGCACATGACTATCACATATGTCAGTATTGCACATGTAAATACTGCACATGACTATCACACATGTCAGTATTGCACATGTGAATATTGCACATGACTATCACACATGTCAGTATTGCACATGTGAATATTGCACGTGATAGTGCACATGAACTTTGCACATGCAAATATTGCACGTGACTATCATACGTCAGTATGCACATGTGAATAATGCATATGTGAGTAGTGCCCATGCCTATTGCACATGTGAATTTGCATGTTCAATATTGCACATGACTATGCAATGTTGCACGTGAATAATGCACATGCGAATATTGCACATGACTGTAGCACGTGTGCTATATTGCACATGTTAAAATTGTGAAGCTGATGGTTAAATATAATTATGCCCAAGTTAATTGAGTTTCAACAGATCGTCTACAGTTGGACAAGGGACTATTAGAAACCCAGGGTGATTGTTATCAGACATGACACCGTATTCAGGGTAAGCGCAGCAACCTGTGGTCTGATGCAGCACTCTTATTCTCATGGCAGCCCAGTGATTAAGACTTAGCAGAGCTCGAGAGAGGGATGTGATATATTGCACCATGTCGACACTATGGGTACCAAAAAAAACTTTCCCGATTTGCAACACCCTTGCATTCTAGAGGAGATTCCTTTTTTTTTTCATTCAAAAATAATCTGTTGTCTCATCAAAAATTGATCATCGGCAAATACAAACAGCCCAGCGCCCCTGTCCACAGTGTTTTGGCCTGACAGAAATGGATGCGTTTGCTGATTTCCCTCAGCATCTGGGGTCAATACTTTGTCTTGAAGATGGATGGCTTTTACAGATTGTCAAATGCCTTCCAGCGCATTGGATGGACAGTTTTGTTTTATGTCCCCGGTGAAATGAGCGGACTAAAAACTCGCGGGTATTTAGTTGTCTTTGAGGCGGGCTGCAGCAGGCGACGCACAGAGGAGTGGCGCGTGCAGGGGAACTGACAGGAGCTCTCTGCACATGCCCAGCTGAACACCGGCGTGCCATTCGTTGGTAGTTTTGCAGTTTTATACCTGCTCTACGGTTAACCTCTGACCTCCCCATTGCCGTTTCAAGTTATCCACAGCTGAAAATAGTGTGAGCGTTAGCATGGATGACGGTGCCTGTGTGTGTGTGTGTGTGTGTGTGGGTTTGGTGTGTGGTTTGTGTGTGTGGGTGACTATAACCACTGTCTTTTTGCTGTATCTCGGAGCTGAGAAAGAAAAAGAAAAACAAAACTCAACTACTCAACTTTAACATGTGCGTGAAATACATTTGTCCTGGTGAAAACAGACATTCACCCTAGTTCCATAGCTAGCAATACAGAGTGTTGCAAGATAGCAATTAGCATTTATTGAACTTTTATTGCATTTTTATTGCATTTTATTATTTGTGTTTTTCTACTGCATTTATTTTATGAAACATTGTTCCATTCTGTTTAGAGCACTTTTGTTTTTTTAGATATTATTTAACTGGGGCGGCACTGTGGCACATTGGTTAGCGTGGTTGCCTCACAGCAAGCAGGTCCTGGGTTCGAACCCCCGGGGTTGTCCAACCTTGGGGGTCGTCCTCTGGTTGGAGTTTGCAGGTTCTCCCCGTGTCTGCATGGGTTTCCTCCGGGGGCCTCCGGTTTCCTCCCACAGTCCAAAGATGGGCCTTACTAAATTGTCCCTAGGTGTGAATGTGTGGGCCCTGTGATGGACTAGCAGCCTGTCCAGGGTGTCTTCCCACCTGCCACCCCAATGACTGCCTGGATAGGCTCCAGCATCCCATGATCGAGATTCCGATGAGCATCTTGGATAATGGATGGATGAATTATTTAACCGTTGTTGGGCGACATGCAACCTGATTTACACATGCCTCCCTGCAGGTCCCTCTTTAGAAAGGTGACGAGCGAGTTGTCACTGCAAGAGTTTACTCCATTCCCTAGTCAATTGTAAAAAAAAAAAAAAAATACAAGTCTTTTTTTTTTCCAGGAAGTTAATAATCTGTTAATCAAATCCTGCTGTTGATATTCAGAGGTAATCCAATTAATGCTGAAGCGAAATGCTCAAAGGTCCTCAGCGGCGCAGGCCGTGCAGGCGAGCCGCGGGCACTAAGTCACGAGCTGACATTAATGGAGACTTTGCACAGTTCACTCGTTTGTTTTCCGCCTGGCCGAGACTGAAGGCGGATGCACCGGATTGCATTTTTCCGCGTGTTTTATGAGAGGCCTCCGAAGGTGGAGGAGCATAGTGTGTAAGCTAATGCTGCAATCATTTACCGATCGTCCCAGCCCACCTCGGTGTAAGTGCTCCGCCTAATTTCTATTGCCCTTTTGAGGCCATTATGGCTGCTAACCCAATAACGTAATTGACTCTATGCACTGGGCTTCAGGGAGCGGCGCTTGCGGCCTGCAATTTCCTTGGTAGCAGTGGTAGCAGTGGTGGGGTGGGGATGGGGGGGCAGCTGGTGGTGTTAAACGTGTGTGTTTGTGTGCATATGTGCATGTGTAGCGTACTGGATGGATGAAATACCAACACGGTCAATTCCAATTGAGCCGGGGCTCTTGAAACAGATTGCGTCCTCTCAGCTTTGCTGTTGTGCAGAGCTCCTATTTTAGCTGCTAGCATTTTGGCAGCTTGTTACACAGTCTTTTAGGGGCTGTTTTCATTTGTTTGAAATTCAGCACTTTTCAGTTTTGCATATTTGCGTCGGTAATGCAGAATCACAATGAGAATAACGCCCTTGGAAAGGTCCATGGCAGGGCCTGCCATGAAGACTAGCCTTTCTTTTTGCCTACATTTGTATTTATATTTATATTTACATTTACGTGTACATTTACATTTGTTTGAATTGTTATCAATGTACATTGTCCCTTTTCAAGTGAATAAATGTTTAAGAATATAGGGTATTTTTTTTCCTAATACCTCTTAAATTCATTGTAGTTGATTTTATTCATGTTTGTATAGATCCATCTATCTGTTCATCTAGCTGTCTGCATATAGTACACACTTTTTTAACCTGATGGAAAAAAACAACAACACAAGATTCACAGGAGAACACAAAAGCAGTTTTAATGTCATTAATAAAAAGCATCAAAACTACATATATATATATATATATATATTTTCCCCTGCATCTATTTTAGTATATATAAAACAAAACTAGGAAAAAATACACATCTTTAAAAAATCATAAACTGACCAGTTTTTTTGGTCTGACCGAAAACAACACACAAAGGGTGGTGCCACGTCATCGTCTCGTGGGAGTGAAGGTCACTTAATTGGAATGCATTGATTTCCCACCGGCTCGTTGTTATTTGCAGGCCACCAATCAGGGGGGGGAGATCTTCTGCTCTGATGCCACTTCCCTCAGATAGATCTTGATTAGCTGTTTCCAATGATTCGTCAGGGTGACGGAAACTTTTTTTAAATTGAATTTAATTTAATTTAATTATTTATTTTTAGCCTTTTGCAAGGACTGCTCGGCATAAATCAGCAACGCGAGGTCTGCAGCCAGTCAGTCTCTCTGAGCGAGTCTTCTTCTCTGCTTCCTTCTCCAGTTAAAGTAGACCTCGTGCAAAACATTTGACATCGCTCGTGATCACAATACCGTTTCTATTATGCTCATGCACAGAAAGCCAACCATCCAGATGAGGATCTGATCGTAGGGCAAAGGCATCGAGAAGAGTTGATTCCTCCGGCATAGAAAAGGACTTGTCAGTGTACTTACGGCCATTCAGTTCACTCCCTGTTATTCACTTTCGATTATGTGTCCTTGGTCAGGGGACAAATGGTGCACTCAGAGGCTTTTGTTTACAAGAAATTGCAGGACCATTAGCGACAATAAAATGTGTGCATTGTTAAAAAACGTGAAAAAAAACATTCCAGTGAGGCTTTTTATCCTCTAGTTGTTGTTGCCGTCGTCCTCAGCAGACTGAAACCTGATTTTCGCAGGGCTGTGTTTCAGTGCATTAGGAAAATCCATGCGCCAACGACTTTGAATAATGGGACAAAAAATGGTCTCAGAAGACAATAAGCATCCTCCTGATCCGTTTTTAGTTATTTATTTGCTTCTTTTTTTTTTTTTTTACAGCAGGCTGTCCAGCAAAGGCATTCAGTGAAGAAGTATGCCCGTAAGCTTCATTCTGAAAACCCAAGGTTCGGTAAAAAGTGGACATCATTCACACGTCTGGGCCTTCGCTGAAGCCTGAGCAATATGTTGGACAGCCGTTGACTCAGAGGTCAGAGGTCAGAGGTCAGAGATGCTTCCCGGCTTCTCTGCCCAATGCAATAGTCACGAATCTGACGTGAAAAACTGAGACTGCTTTTACAAGGTGCTCCTCTCCACTCTCCTGCAGGATGAGATTGTAATCTGCTTTGGCCAACTGGGGGACAAAAGAGTTAGCTGGCAGAATGACAGACTGAAGCGCCTGATTCCCTGAACCAGAAATGATGAGGGTTGAGTATCGGCCGAGTAACCCTGTCAAATAAAACATGATTGGCCAAAGGGATAGCCCTTGTTGATAGGGAAGCGGGAAAGAAGAAAAAATGAAGGGAAAGTACCTATCTTATACAGCGAGTGATGGATGCTGTCAAAACTCTGTCCAATAAAGACACCAAGTTGACACATACTATATCCTGAGAGGAGTTGGAGAGGGAATAGAGAGAGACAAAAGTGCACCTCCAAAAATCCACATGTCCCCCAAATTTGCACTTGGTATTGCCCATTTCAGACATTTGGAAGGATCGGCAGTCATCCATCCATTATCCAAGCTGCTTATCCCAACCGGGGTCGTGGGGATGCTAGAGCCTATCCCAGCAGTCATTGAGCGGCAGGCGGGGAGACACCCTGTACAGGCCGACACACACAGACACACACACGAACACACACAAATATTCACACCTAGGGACAATGTAGTGTGGCCAATTCACCTGACCTACATGTCTTTGGACTGTGGGAGGAAACCCACGCAGACACAGGGAGAACATGCAAACTCCACATAGAGGATGACCTTGGACCACCCCTAAGGTGGGACTGCCCTTGGCTCGAACCCAGGACCTCCTCTCTGTGAGGCGACCTCACTAACCACTGCACCACTGCACCGCAGTCAGCAGTCGATAGTTGTAAAAAAACAATACTGAAAAGTTTCTCCCACTAAACTTTGTGTCCAGACGAACTGATTCAACTTTCTGGGACTGGCAAAGTGAGTCGGCATAAAGAGGTAGGCAAAACTCTCGTTATCCCTTATGTAATTAGCTTAGTCAGCTGTCATATTACCTGTGGATCAAATACTCCCTCAAGACTTGAGCAAGTTGTTGTGAGAGCACGGGTTGGAAGTTAGTGCCATCTAAATGCAGGCACTTTAACACACACTTTAAAATATTGAATAAATAAATGAATAAATAGTTAAATAGAAATTCATAGTGCTGCTCCCACACTGGTGCTCCGGATGCAAGTCAAAGGTTTCGGAGATGGATCAAGGCCGTAGATTTTGGTGCAGGTATTTAGTAGGGTAAACCAGCAACTCAATCTGTCTAAAATCTTGAGGAGGAGGAGGAGGAGGAGAAGAAGAAGGAGGAAGAGGAGGAGGAGGAGGAAAGACAAAAACAAAGACAAAAACACACATCCAAAAACTGCAAGAACACACATCTAAACTAACACATATATACAAAACGTCACCGTCCAAGGGAATGAATGTCAACCAGGATGACTTGACTGTCAGAACTGCCGGTCTGCATGGGCTAGCAGTTAGCTTAGCCTGCCCTGCTACC
Source organism: Lampris megalopsis (assembly GCA_022114975.2). Lineage (NCBI taxonomy): Eukaryota > Metazoa > Chordata > Actinopteri > Lampriformes > Lampridae > Lampris > Lampris megalopsis. Next base: position 73,819 of record JAJHIY020001432.1, on the reverse strand, counting down.
ACTTCCTGTCAGACCGCCCTTGGTGTTTCCTCTTCGGGCGCAGCTCCAGGCAGGGTCGTGGTCCTTGGGCCCAATGGACGCAGCAGACCAGGCTCCCTCCGCTGATCCAACACCAGCTCTCCCAGCCAGACGCCCTCCACACACCTCCCCGCACTCCACACGAGGACACCAAAAGCTCCACAGTAAGGCCGCCGCCAGACCGCCTTCGGTGTTATTGGAGCTGCCGGTCTGCATGGGTTAGCAGTTAGCGTAGCCTGCTCTGCCTCATGCTTCCTGTCAGATCGCCCGAAGAGGTCCTGGCAGAGCCGTGGTCGCTGGGCCCACAGGACGCAGCAGATCCAGCTCTCCCAGCCGAGCCAGTGCCGGCTCTCCCAGCCATCAAACGGAGACACAAACCTGGACAAAGACATTGCATGGCCGGTACTGGGTGACCTAAATTTGTGCCACCATCTTTCCACACCGGAAGTAGCAGGAAAAAAATGATGATGTCTAAGATGCTGCATGACGCCTGTGCATGATGCTTCATATGGGTGACTATACGGTGTTTTCCCAGCATCCGCTTTCTCTTCCGCATTGTTTCTTATCACCTCAGTGTAGTTTTTAAGTGCTTTCATTTCATGTTTAATGTAATTCATTTCATTTCATTTCAATGTGTTTTATTCACCTATCGCCTATCTTTCTTGGAAGAGTGATCTCTCCGATGATACGCTTCCTCAAATTTCCTTTTTTGTTTTTTGCACTGACAAGCTTCTTACATTGTTGTTTTTCCTTTTCTTTCTTTCTTTTTTATTTCCCTCACCCACATCGAGTGTTTAATGATGGAGGGTCTGGTCCAGTCATCTTCTGTGCCTTGCTGTCTCTAAACCGTGTGAATGTAAAGTCCTCTGAGCCCTTAATTGTGATTTAAGCCTCTATGAATAAGCTTGACAAGTACTTTAACAAGAATTACAGCCAAAAGAACAGAGGGGGGGGAGGGGGAGGCAATCGAACGTTGAATCAAAAGTTACATTACTATTTAAAAGGCCATCTTTTCCACTTGAGCTGACAGACAAAGGAGGCTTACGAGGCGCCAACGCAACTTCTACCACAGCCTCCTTCTGCAAGCGTGTCAGCGCTATTAAAGCTGTTATGGGTTTTGGGATTTATTTTTTTTAATTTTTTTTAAATTTTTTTTTTTGTTTGACTTGGCGTATTGCTGTTGATAAAAGCAGCAGTTTTGGGTGGAAGAACTAATTAATTGCCATAAATATCGACATCCGCCCTCCACAAACGAGACTGTGTCCTCCACCAAAAAAACGACTCCATAGGTCGTTTGCACAAGCAGCTTATTACGACCTGTAGTTACGTTGTAAAGTGAAGCGACCTCTAGCGGTCGTGTAAATAACGACAGTCTCTTGTCTCGGGTGCCTCGTGGGGGCAAACGACCTATGTGGTGGTGTGGGCTGGGGGGGGCTCGTTGGTTTGCATGATACACGGGTACAAGGCACACGCGGCAATGCATATATTGTTTTGTGGATTCTCATGGGGACTCGAACCCGGAGACGAGCAACATGCTCTTGCTGATGGTCTCATGTGATGATGCTGATTATATATTGGCATCAACATTAATTTTGACCAAGTCAAAAACAAAATACTTTAAGCACAGTTATCACCGACGAACTGTGTCGGGCTAAACCGACAGGCCATATTGAGCCTGTTCGAGACTGTACAAGAAGGACAACGGCCACCCCGTGTGTTTCACCTTTGCCTTGATGACGGTCGTCCTTGAAGCGAGGTGCCTTGAGCCTCACGCAGGGTTCGGTGTTGGCATCTGATGCGGCGTTGATTGGATCCCCACTGGGTCCACCGTCTCATAAATCAAGCGCGCCGCTCTCCCCTCGACCCTACCTCGTCCCCCACTCTGGTCACAAAGTCAACCTCTTGAAATTAAACAGATAGTCGTTGCAATGAGCACCGGGGGAGGAGGTGGCGGTGGTGGTGGTGGGGTAAATAATAAGGTTGCCACGGGGTGAACCTCTGCAAACAAAGTCCTCCGACTGTCGTTCTTCTCTAGCTAGAAGGCATTTTCCAGCGCTTGGCACACGGGAGAATCCCTAAACTTTAACCCTCATTTTAAATGGATGCCGGAAAGGCCGTCTCTGGCTGACTCTCCCTGTAGGCCACCGGTGGTTGCTCGAATAGATGATGGAGGAAGGGGAAAGCATAGAGGGGTGGTGGGGGGGGGGGGCATTTTGCAGAGTGATTGTGAGAGGACATTGGTGGCACAAGATGTCCTCTACACAGTGATTAATTCCAGGCCCAACGTGATTTATGGTCCCACCACGGCTGTTTTGTAGGTCACTTTGGTGCCACATCACTCAAGCTGTGCAAACAACAAGTCCGATATCGGTGTTAGTTAACTGTAAAAGGGAGGATACACACACACACACATACACACACACACACGTTGGGCACAAATGAAAATGTTTTGTTTTGAATTGGTGTTAGTCTCTCACGCTGTCATTGGAAAATAAAGGATTTTGCCGATTTGAAATCAGGACGTCTGCTTTAGTAGAAAGCAAGGCGATGTAAAATGGGGAGTGGGGGAGAATCAGCTGGGTGCGCTCTGGGTGCCCCTGTTTACTCCTTCAAACCATCTATTTTTAGATCGTTGGCTTACTAAATCAAAAAACACCATTTGTTACTTGTCATAGCCTGTCACGGAATTAGCAGCACGGGAGGAATCAGGGCCTTTGTGGTGCTAATAGGTACAAATTGAGACTACGGAAGGGTAAATTCCCCAGACAGCAGAATGAAACCGGGCCAGATCCGGGCCGGATGTATCACTGACACTGGGGCGGATCCGCAAAACGGATCCACACAGATCGGCCCCAGTGTCTTTTTGCACAACAGGCCAATACCGGTGCAGATCCGGTTTACGGCTCTCTACCGGCTTTGGGCCGTACCTGGCCCAGCTCATTTTTGATCCACAAGGCCTTAAAATGGGTTCCGACTTTAGGAGGCCACACTCTGGCCAGAGGCGTGGGGCGGTCTAGGAGTGGATGTGATTGCTATAATGATCTCCTGGAATTGGCGCAGAGGTGAGGGGGCGGTCTATGGGCGCATGTGAGTCCTATGCGGATCTGCTGGACTGTGGGCGGATCCGGCCTAGTGTCAGGTGCTATGAGGGTCAGTTCATCTGGACACAACGTTTATTGAAACGTTTCATCACTCATCGAAGTGACCTCTTCAGTCTCAACTGACTGCAGGTGTCCCCACCCTTATAAACAATACAGGGGCATAACGACCGAAACCAACGATCGGTTTCATATGCAAATTGCCGTGACCATGAACTAGTGTTAGAACGGCCATGTGTACTGTTCACAGAGGATTAGGGAATGCTTACAATCACAGCATTGGGAGATGGTGACAGATGTGCACTCAGCCCTTCCCGGTTCAGGGATGGTTGTTCCCTCTTCACATTGATTACGTTTACACGATGTTAGAAAAAAGTGGGTTTATTGTGTTAGTCCAACTAAAACTGGACTTTTAAGATACATGTAAATGTGTTAGTCTGACTGAAGTCGTACTAAATCCAATTTCTCGGACACCTCTGACATGTATACGCTTCAGTCGGCCCTGAACTGGCCCAGGCGTTCTGCACATGATCCATAGCTCCCGCGGCGGTCATTCATCCAATAGCAACTGGCTGAAAGGAGGCATATCATCACCGAATGTACCGGGGTCGGACATACTTCCGTCAATAACTCGATTTTCCCCTGGTTCCTGTGTATACTGGGACAATGACAGTAGTCCAATTGCATGGCCTAATTGAGCTTTGACCGTAGCTCGACTTAACTCTGCATGTAAATGTAGAGTCATAAATGGCCTCTTTGACTCCCTGTTCAAACCAGCGTTCCTCCCTTTCAAGGATGTGCACATCCTCATCCTTGAAAGAGTGGCCACTGGGGTGTAAATGGGTGTAGACTGTGGAGTCCTTTGTGCCAACCTCATGGCCATCATCTGTTTAGTTTCCCTGATGTGCAAGTCGCGGCAGTCAACCCGGCACTTAATAGCGTACACTGTATTGCTCTGTTCGTGCCGGGAGAGCCGATCCTAGGGGTGGACCAATTTCTGGTGCAGCTGGTGCAGTGTGTTTTGGGGTTTGAAAGCAACTGAGATGTGGTGTTTGAAAAATACACGTCTTAACTGCTCCAAAAGTCACATATGGACTCACCACTGGTTTACACTTAGACAGCTGTTGTCCTTCTCCTCTCTCCGGTTGGCTGGTGCCCTGTTTGGGCGTCTTCCTGGCTTTGACAAACGCCCAGTTAGGATAACCACACTTAACCAGGGCCTGTTTAATGTGGGAGTTCTCCCCTTCCCCGGCCGCTGTGTCAATGGGGATGTTGTCAGCTCAAGGGTACAGCATCCTGATGACTCCTAGTTTGTGCTCCAGTGGATGATGAGAGTCAAACCTTAAATACTGATCAGTATGTGTTGGTTTACGGTACACATCAACAGTCAAATGTCCCCCGTCACCAATTACAACTGCACAGTGTAAGAAGGCTAAGCTGTCGTTCTCCACATCCTCCCTGGTGAACCTGATGTGGTTTTCCACAGAGTTAATGTGGTCGGTGATTTGATACGTCCTGAGATTTCATTTTAACCCAGGTGTCGTCTACAAATCTGAACCAATGGCTAAGTGGCTAATGGCCCCTCATTTCATTTTTAACGTGTGCCTGCACATTGTTTTTAATGACAATACAATTGAATTGAATTGAATTAAGTGGTGTCCCTGGATAGGCCGCCAGAGCCCTCTTTTCCACTTCCTCCATATGGCAAAGTCCAGCTATGAAACAAAACTGGAACAACAATTCTCTTCAAGTAACTCCAGATCAATACGGAAAAATCTTAAGGAAATGGACATATTACAAAAAAAAAAATGCCCGGCTCAATTAGATAATGAGCGTAACCTCCCAGATAAATTTAATGAGTTTTATGAAAGGTTTGAAAAACCTATTCCACCGGCCTTCTCCCCATACTCCCACTCCAGTGCCACCCGTCTGCATCCAGGAGGGAGAGGCCAGCGCTACAGACAAGAAGCTGAACAATAGGAAAACAGCAGGGCCAGACGGCATCGGTCCTGCGTTGCTGTGCCACTGTGCAGCACAGTTGGCCCCAATCAAAGAAGGTTGAATCAGTTCATCTGGATAAAATGTTTATTACATTCTAACTATCATTAATTATAGCTATTAATTATACCTATTATTAAACGCTGTGTCCATATGAACTGATTCAACCTTCTTTAATTTTCTTACCTGGATTATTGAGTATGCATCAAGGTAATTGGCCCCAATATTTTCCACCATATTTAACGCCTCTCTAAGTATGTGTACAGCCTCGCAGTGCTTCAAACTCTATACCACCATTCCTGTGCTGAAGTCCTCAAAGATCACTCTGCCTCCACAACTTCAGATCAGTTGCCCTAAAATCTGTGGCCATGAAAGCATTTGAACATATCGTACTTGAATGATATGTTCAAATGCTTGAATAAATACTGTCATACTTGAAATCTTGCCCCCCCCCCATGTTGGACCTATATCAATTTGGCTATCAAGTCACCCGGTCTGTTGAGGATGCAGTTAACGTAGTCCTTCACCATGCCCTGCAACACCTGGAATCACCAAACACCTACACACATCCTGTTCATAGACTTTAGTTCCACCTTTAAGTCCATCAACCCACTCAAACTCTTTACCATACTCTTGGATATGAACATTAAAAATAATGTATGAAACAGATCAATTCATTCATTACCCAAACCACTTATCCTTACTCAGGGTTGTGGGGTTGCTGGAGCCTATCCCAGCAGTCATTATTAAATTAAAAATAATGTATTAAAATAATGTATTGAAGGGTTTCTTTTAGGGAGTTGTTCCTTTTCTGATGTGAGGGTCTAAGGACAGGACGTTGTGTTGCTGTAAAGCCCCTTGAGGCAAATTTGTAATTTGTGATATTATAATAGATACTAATAATAAATATGATAAATATGCAGATAAAACAGCCATTGTAGGCCTCATCTCCAACAGTGGTGAAACCCAGCACCTCACTGAAGTAGACCAAGCTGTCACTTGGTGCGCAGTCAACAACCTTCTGTTTAATGCAGCCAAACCCCAATAACTCATTATTGACTTCTGATGCATGCCGAATCCCAAAACACCAATCCAAATGAACAGGGACCCCATCACCACCACCAACTTTTTTAAATTCCTTGCAACACACATCAGCAATAACCTGAAGTGGAAAATTAACCCTGAACACATCATTGCAAAAGCTCATCACCTAGTTTAATTTCTTAGGCAGCTTAAAAAAAAATACCGGATCAAACATAAACTTCTCATTCTGTTTTACTCAGCCATGATCTAGTTCATCATAACATATTCTAATACAGTACGGTGCAGTGGCACAGGCAGTCAAACACGGAGATAAAACTGCAGCGGATTGTCAACAAGGCCTCCACATCACTGGCAACCCACTCCCCTCAGCTGAATCTCTACATAGTCACCAGACTGTAAAGCGAGCAGAGAAGATCATCTCTGACCCCTCACATCCCGCTCATCACCTCTTCCAGCTCCTTCCCTCAGGGAAGTGCTACAGGTCACTGTCCACTAAGAGTAAACACTTCACAAACAGGTTTTTCCCCAGGCTATCAGAACTCTGAACTCCTCCCTATAGTCCCCTCCTCACACACCACTGTAATGCATACTACCATTCCCCAATTGCTGTGTATAACGTGTTTGTTTCTGCCATTGTGTAACTGTATTGTTCATGATAATATGTGGAGTGTATGCTGCTGCCCATGCTGCTGCTGCCTTGGTCATGTGGCTAATAAAACTGTCTATCTATCTATCTATCTATCTGTCTATCTGTCTGTCTGTCTGTCTGTCTGTCTGTCTGTCTAGCTATATAGCTATCTATCAATCAGTGGGCCACTACAGGTGAGACTGGGGAATCCATAGCACTCCCATGCACTCCCATAGCACTCCCATATAGTACTGCCCCCTATATGGGAAGTAAGTGGACTGAGGACACAGTTTCAAGAGCAGACACAGTTAGTCAGTGTTAATGGTGGTCCTATTTCTAAGGGTGGTGTTGTCCTGTAATTTCATACAGACTACCTCCACCGTTTCATCACCGGGAACGCATGTGAAGAGAGACTTAACATCATTAGAGACCATTGTTTCACCCCCTCCCCCCATAATGATGTCTCCCCCTTTATCCACAAAATCCATAGTGTTCTTAATGTGATGCTCATTACTGCCTACCAACGGGTTAAAATATACATGCCAGAAATTTAAAGTTGTTTTATCATGGCACAGTGGCCCAGTGGTTGGAGCTGTTGCCTCACAGTAAGAACATCCTGGGTTTGAACCCCAGGCCATCCCAGTTCCTGTCTGTGTGGAGTTTGGGTGTTCTACATGTGTCTGTGTTTGTTTTCCCTGGGTGCTCTGATTTCTCCCCACCATCAAAAAGACATGCATGTTAGGGTTAATACTGCTTTCTTTGCCCCTGAGCAACGTAATGGAAAAAAAAGAACTGTAGTTGGTCCCCGGGTGCTGCAGCTGCCCACTGCTCCTATAGAATAGGATGGGTTAAATGCAGAGAACACATTTATTGTAAAATTTCAACGTCAAGAGGTGTCCGGGTGGCGTAGCGGTCAATTCCGTTGCCTACCAACATGGGGATCGCCGGTTCGAATCCCCGTGTTACCTCCGGCTTGGTCAGGTGTCCCTACAGACACAATTGTCCATGTCTGCTATGATTGCAACCATTCCCCAATCAAATCAAGTCAATTTTATTTGTATAGCCCAGTATCACAAATTTGAAAATTGCCTCAAGGTGCTTTACAGCAATGCAACAGATAGCAGACATATTAGGGTCTAATCTGGGGCTCTTTTGGTACGGCACTGGCAGCTGTTGTGTGGACCAGATCTGGCCCAAGTGTGGCTGAGTTGAGGCAGCCACACACCCTGAGTCAACATCGTCATTTCAAGGCCAAATGTGGGCCTTAACATAGCTGCAGATGTGGGCCATATTTGGGCCAAAATTTATTTGCTACCTTAGACCCTCACATCGGATAAGGAACAACTCCCTAAAAAAAAAAAACATTTACCAGGGATAAAACACAGGAAGAAACCCCAGGGAGAGCAACAGAGGAGGGATCCCACAGGGATGCTCTATGGCTAGTACACATTGCCATTGTAACTCTAGTTAATGGTCACGGCAATTTGCATATAAAACCGATTGTTGGTTTGGGTCGTTATGCCACTGTATTGTTTATAAGGGTAGGGACACCTGCAGTCAGTTGAGACTGAAGAGGTCACTTAGATGAGTGAGGAAACGTTTCTCCGAATAAAGGTTGTGTCTGGATGAGCTAATTCAACTCTCTGGGATTTTTTTACCTGGATTAATGAGCATGCATGCAGACATAAAAGGAGACTGTTAGCATTACTGATGAAGTAGCTGTGCCCAAAAAAAAATATCCGGAGTCCTCATAGATCATGGTATTATGACTTTTTCAAACACTGTGAAAGAATTTGTCACTTTCTTAGTACGCCTGACTTGAATATATTCAACTTTATCAGGATAGAGAGGGGGAAAAAATGTTAATGAAACAGTTCATATGAATTTGGAGTGATGTAAATTACTCAAATAAACAAAAGCTTCTAGAAACTCAAATTAAGTAGTTGCTAAGCAACATCTAACCCAAATTCCACTTCTTCAATTATTCTTCTAAAGGTAATCCCCTTTCTTTACTGTGGCACCGGGATTATTAATGCACGTTTCAAACGTGGACCATATTCAAAATATTGTCAAGTCATTTGACGAACTAACCCTCTTGCAGAGAGGACGCTTCTGTTATGTTGCACCACATGAATGTCCTAAAGCCTGTACATAAGCCCCTTCATCCAGTCTTTACATCCGCCATAATGGAATTTTTTTTTTTTTTTTTTTTTTTTTTAGCGAATAAGCCAAATAGGGAAGCAAAACAGCCATTGGTTTGTTTAAGATCTCAGCTCTTTTCATATGGTCTTTTATTTTGTTAATCAGCATCACAGAGAAAGGGAGGCCAAAAACAAGGACACAGTTATCGGGCGTACACATTTTTTTGCAGATAGAAGTGAGTTGGGAACAACTTGCACCTTCAGACAGGGGAAGGACTGGCTGAGCGAACCTCACACCACTACTGACGATGCATTGAACATCTCAGTCCGGTTCAGTTTAATCAATTACTGTGGAGTTGTTGGTCTTATATACAATTACCTATGAGACAAATTTTACCTTTGTGTTTGTATATGTGCACGTGTGTGCGCGCGCGCGCGTGTGTCCGCTTTTGTAATTACGCTGTACGTGCCAATATTAAATGCCATTAAGTAAATAGGGTCCTTTGGGTCAGAGGGAGTGTTGCCAGTGCTCCAGCTATTGTAATGGACTTCCATTCCCTGGATGTGTAAATTAATCCATTAATTACACGAGGTCGAATCCACCTTAGACACGGTGTTATGAACCATTTCACACAAGGACAAAGAGATGAGTTGCATTTGAGAATAAGATAGGATGGGGGGGGGATGATCACAACACGCAGGACTGAGACCTGAAAAGCCTGACCATCATCTTTGTAGAAGTAAACTAGCAGATGTCTGTTTGCCCATCCAGGAGGACAGAGAGTGCAAAGGAGCTCGGACCTGACCGATGAAGCCGGTCATTTTGACCGTTTTGGATTTTCAAAGTTTAATAACTTTGTGGAAAAAAAAGAAGATACAGACCTGCCGCTCCCTGGATGCTCTTAAAATAGCATACATTTGCATTAAAATTGGTTTTTGATCAATTGCAAAAAAAAAAAAAAGTTATGAGAAGACCTACCGAAGACGACCATGAGCGGTCAAAATGACCGCTTATGAGTTGCGCGTGATCGTGCGCGTCATGTCACTATTTACGACGTGTGCTGGTGGCGTCATTTCCTTTGTGGAGTTCGTTGCTCTGTCCTAGAAACACACTAGCGCCCTCCAGTGCAGAGAAATAGTCTAAACTTGATTTTTGATTATTGCCAACATGTCTGGTTACAGACGCCGTTACAGACGCACCACGACTACCACCGAGGCGCTGCAGCATTTACAGGCGTTGGACAGCGGCCGTGTTAAATTGTTTGAAAAATAGTATTAAAGTTGTTAAAAAGTTAATTTTGGGGTCAGTCGTAAACTTTTAAAAAACAAACAGGCTTATAACCAGAAATTGTTTACTGTACACTGTGCTTTTGGCTCCCCCGCTGATGCGGCGCCTGTGTGCATTGCACCCCCCTCTCGTTACGCCCCTGCACTTGGGGTTTCCGTGTCTTGCTCAAGGTTACTTCCACACGCTCTCTGCAGGAGCCCGGGATCGAACCAGCGACTTTCCGATTACTAGACAACCCGCTCTACCTCCCGAGCCATGCCGTTATACTAAGTTCATGTGAGATATGGCTTTGCATTGTGTTGGCGTTGAGCGAAACCATGAGAGGCCTTATAGGCCATATCCCGTACTTTAGCTCTCACATACTACTGAAATGCAATAGTTGTATGTAAGAGGAATTTCAGTGGTATGTGAGAGCATTTTCAGTAGTGTATGTGAGAGGTAAAGTATGGGATATGGCCTATAAGGCCTCTCATAAATAACGCTCCATGTGCTGGAATAAAAATGACCGCAAGTTTGCACACATTCAACATCAGTTGAGAAACTGTCGATGGCGACCACACAGACTGAGCTGCTATCGTGCATAATTGCGTTGACAAAAAAATAGAAGGGCATGCATTTCGACATAGACACGCAATCTAAACATGGCGCTGGTGACCTCTTTAAGGGAGCGCTCCATCCTTACGTGAAACGGGTAAATGAATAATGCCTTGACCGCAGGACTTAGTCCGCCAATGCAAGGATGAAAGAAGCGAGTCCATAATGAATCATGGATGTGTTCTCCACATGTAGCCCCAACCTAAGACATTACACTCAGATATACTGCTCACTACCATTCCTTTTAATAATATTTATCGTTTTAAATCCATTTCCACCCCCCCACCCCCCAAATGATAAATAATTCCTTGAGGCGAAAACAGCGTGTGGTCAAAATCCACATCAGGGGAAGCAGCAGATGCTGAAGCAGGCCTCGCTGCACTCCCCTTCAGGCGAGCCGTGTGATTGGAGTCACATTACAAGCCCGCTCCCCCATCCTGCAGAGAGACGCCAAGTGATGCACGCCACAACACCATAATAACGGCAGGGATGAAGGAGTAAACCAAGGAGTGTGCTCCCTCACATGCAGGGCGATCTAGCTGGTTTGCCCCTCCTTGCTATCTGGTTTCTTTACAATGAGTCTGAGCAGGCTTCCCCCAAAAAAGCCCTTTAGGGGTCCGAGTGAATTGTTATTAACCATTCTACAGGGGGCGGTCATAATTTAAAACTTAAAACCTTTTCTCCATGGTCAACCTGGGATTCAGAAATAGAAAATAATGCATGACTCGGTTCCGTATTTCTGCAGATTGTTCTTCTGGAGGCTTTTATTCTCCATTAATGAACTTTAGCTAGCAAAACAAAAAAGAGCTTCAAGTTGTTTGACTGCAAGGTTGTTAGTCTTCAAAAGTGGGGTTGGATCATTTTAGATTGTTTGGAAAAAAATCTCTCTCTCTCTCTCTCTCTCTCTCTCTCTCTCTCTCTCTCTCTCTCTCTCTCTGAGGCGGTGTGGTACATATGGAAGAAGTGGAACACACCACAAAAAAACTGCAAAATTTCAGCATCTGAAGATGGAGAAATGGAACTTGCATGACCTACCTCGTAAGAAAACGAGAGATGTGTGTGTGTGTGTGTGTGCATGTGGCGTGTGCGTGTGTGCATCCTTATTTCTCCGATGTCGTGTGTCTGATAACATGGGAGGATGATGCGCTCTCTATTTGTCTTGGGGACCGGGGACCGGGGGGCAACGGGAGCGGTGAGTTATGAGCCTGCCATCTCCAGACCGGCCGACCTCTTTATTTTGAGCCCGCTAATTAAATCATGAGGGCACACTTTGGATTTTGAACTCCAACACCAGATGCTTCATGGTTTGGGGGAAAATGTTCAAGCTGGAGGGCTCTGGGGTAGGTGCAGTGTTTTCCATGCCATAGGCGTGGAGTTTTAAGAGCACGAATGACTCCTTTTAAAGGGGGCGAGATGACTCCTCCGACGGGGAGGGAAAAAACAAAAGACGCTTATCCTAAGGGAGAGCTACGTCTGAAGCCTTCCATGTTGCTGGGATTCCTTCCAGCGTGGGTCATGAGACCAGTTTTCTCTCTCTCTCTCTCCTCGTTGCAGTACCTTCGCTCATGTCGAACGAGGGCCGGGGCTGACAACTGTGCCCAGATTTTATTTTTTCCTTTCTTTTGGCAGAGACCATTTCACCTTAAATGCATTCATCCAGTAAAGACAAGATGAATTAAGCGACTAAATGAGATGTTGGCTTCCAGCTGCCTTTATGAAAGTTATTGCCTCTCAGCGAGTGGGATGGCCTGAGTATTTACAGCCGGCTGTTATCATTTGATAATGGTCACACGATTAAGGGCCGCAGCATTTATCAGTGGCCGTAAAACTGGTGTTTTTGTTGACGTTAGTCTTGTTTGGTTGTTGTTCTACTGGGGCCAGTCCTGTTGTTCTTGTTGCTACTTTTGTCGTTAATGCATAAGAGGAACAGCCATCAAACGCCTGCTGTGTCCTGTGGGCCCAGGGACCACGGCCCTGCCCGGAGCTGCCCTCGAAGAGGAAACACCGAGGGCGGTCTGGCAGGATGCAGAAGCGGGGCAGGCTAAGCTAACTGCTAGCCCATGCAGACAAGTAGTTCTGATAACACCAAGTGCAGTCTGGCAGGATGCAGAAGCGGGGCATGCTAAGCTAACTGCTAGCCCATGCGGACAAGTAGTTCCGATAACACCAAGGGCAGTCTGGCAGGATGCAGAAGCGGGGCAGGCTAAGCTAACTGCTAGCCCATGCAGACAAGTAGTTCCGATAACACCAAGGGCAGTCTGGCAGGATGCAGAAGCGGGGCAGGCTAAGCTAACTGCTAGCCCATGCAGACCGGCAGTTCGGATAACACCGAAGGCGGTCTGGCGGTGGCCTCGCCTAGCATTGACTGTGTTCTTGGTGTCGTCGTGTGGGGTGCGAGGAGGTGAGTCGAGGGTGTCTGGCTGGGAGAGCCGGCGTTGGATCGGCTGAGGGAGCCTGGTCTGCTGCGTCCGGTGGGCCCAAGGACCACTGCTCTGCCCAGGAGCTGCGCTCGAGGAGGAAACACCGAGGGCGGCCTGACAGGACGCGGAAGCGGGGCAGGCTAGGCTAACTGCTAGCCGATGCAGACCGGCAGTTCCGACAGTCATCCTGGCGTTAGATATATGTGTTTTTGTAGTGTTTTTTAGTTTGGCTATATGTTTTTGTCTTTGTGTTGCACTGCTGTGGGCCGGGGGAACGATGTTTCATTTCATGTACACAAGTGCATGAAATGAAATGACAAATAATTGTCCCCGATTCTTGAAATGTCTACAATGGTGTGTGTGTGTGTGTGTATGTGTGTGCACGTGCGTGTGCACACGTATGTGCGTGCACGTGTGCGTGTACGTGAAAGGCTATCATATCCATATTCCATTTTAATAATGAATTAGTAGACAGAGACCAGAATATCCACAGATAAATTGTGAATTATTGGAATTATCTGGAATAAAAGGCTATATTAACAAATAAATGCATACCTAAGCTTAACCTGTTATGAAGCCAAAATCCAGTTCAATTCCTTCGCTCCTTATTGATCTCAGTGGGCGTAACCCCATTTAATCTCTAAAGAGCTCCTCGACAGATGTGAGGTAATGTTGGGCAGTAGGATTCTGCCCCTGTTATAAAGGGTGGGGAGGGGGGTGGAAAGCTTTCTTTTCGCCTGTCCTTTTTGTGTGGCGTTTCATCCAGTACGCAGTCAGAATCGTGTCTCGGCCCTGAGAGCATTACATGCAACCCATGGGAGCCCAAACGTCTGTTGTTAAGTCCGGAAGGGGCCTTTTCTCTCTGGGGAAGCAACTGACTTCACCCACGTTGCCGCTAATCCCGTCCCTGAGCTGGAAATGTCGTTATGCAGCCGCCATAACAAGCAGACGTTGCCGGCAATGGAGACTCTCTGCAGCTCTGTGCTTCGAGAGCTTTCTAAAAACACAGCATTGATGAAAGACCATTCGTTCTAATTTTAACCAGGCCCTTAGACGGCTCAAAGCCTAGAAGCAACTATCAGGAGAGAAAGAAAATCCTGAAAAATTACAGTTGCTTATTAAGGGGAAAATGAAGGCAAACCTTTGCCCATATATATAGTATACACCAGCATGGCTGTTTATCTCAACCTGAAGTGATGGCTATTGTATTGTATTTTGTGGTTCATATGGTCTAAATGTGTCATCATCATCGTCATCGGCGGTCACTCGGGTCGAGTTTGACCGTCCTCCCTCTGGGTCTTCAGGTGGGTGTGGATGCTGATCCTGGAGCCACATAATGGGAGAACGCCTGTGTGTGACATATTATTTTACGTGGAGTGGCTGATGCTCCTGCAGCCACAACATGGTCCTTGGCAGGGGGTGGCCAGAGTCCAATGGCATGGAGAACCAAGACCAAGACGATTGGGGACCACCCTCTTGCAGCCTTCATCCTCCATCACTGTCATTGTGACCTGGAGACATCTTCCACCAGTTCCGCTGTTGAGGTCTTTGTTGGATCACGCTTGGTCTGGAACTTCCCCCTTGACCTATCCGCCTTGGCTGACCCTACCAGGAGCCAAGCTCTGGGCGGCATAGCCCTAGGGATCATTGGTGCACACAAACTTCTCCACCACGGCAAGGTGGTGATCCAGGAGAAGCCTACATGTGGATCATCTCATAACTTGCTGAATCAAAAGGCATATACTGCACCTCCAGGCCCAGAATGACAGATTGATGTTGGGACTTGCATCATGGACCCTCGCTGTAGTTTTCTTAATCTTAAAATGGGATGAAGTCAGGAGTTGGGGGGATGGGTGAAGAGTGCATCAATAACCCAAACAGTTTAATGTGATTCCTGGAAAACATCTAGCATCCTGTCACAAGCCACCAGGTTGATTTGGTGTAAAAGTAGTTATCACATTAAAAAAAAAATGCATCGACAGCTGAAAAAGCTACACACATGCACACTCACACACACACAAATCACACTATCAGGCATGGAAATAATGGCACAGTCCACACGGTCCACTTTTGTAAGTGGCTGACCTGAAAAGTGAACTGAGCGCCACAATCCTTACATAGTCATCCCTGTCTGTTCCTCAGATCTGCTGCTGATAGCTGCAGCAGACAGTGACAGATTGAGGCTGTGACCCAGTGATGGACTTTCATTGCAGCTGTCCGGGGGGTCTTGGGCTGGAGCCGAGCTGTGTGATATCGGTATCAGTGTGCAATGACACTCCCTGTGCCAGCCTCCACTGGGCCTGAGAAAGAAATCTCTATCAAAATGTAGTCAATTCAGAGGAATGTACTATACTTTGCAATTTGACACAAATAAAACCTACCTATTCCATATATATCTTCACGTTATAGCTAACTGCTGTAATGTGCTGCTTCACATTTTAGCACTTAATATGGCCAAGTTCACACTGTCTGCAAAAGGCTGGATTTTTTCAAACCTAAGCCCTTATTTTCCTCTTGTTAGGAGATAACGCGAGATGTATAGCAGATTATTTTTAATTGATTTGGTATTGATCAAGATAGAATCACACGTGTTCTGTGTACAAAGCTACAATGTAATCCTCCAGGGTAATATCGCTTGGCAAAGGACATTCACTGAAAGAGCTCTTTTTTGGCACGAAAATAATCATATGTCATGAGAGGAGTCTAAAGGGCCTTATAGCCACGATCATCATCGGCAGTCACTCGGGGTTGAGTATGACTGTCCTCCCACTGGCTCCCTCTGGGTCCTCATGTGGGCGTAGAGGTCAATTCTGGAGCCGCATAGTGGGAGGATGACAGCTTTTCACTTTGAGAGGCTGATGCGCCTGCAGCCACCACACGGTCCTTGGCACAGGGTGGCCACAGGCTAATGGCAAGGAGAACCAAGACGATTGGGGACCACCCTCTGTTGCAGCCTTCATCCATTTTCACTGCTGTTTTGACCAGGGGACATCTTCTGCTAGCTTGAGGTCTTTGTTGGATCATGATTCATCTGGAACCTCCCCCTTGACCTTTTCACTTTGGGTGACCCTACCGGTAGCCAAGCTCCCGACGGCATAGCTCTTGGGATCATTGGTACACACAAGCTTCTCCAACACAGCAAGGTGGAGATCCGGGAGAAGATAACCACGATATCAATCATGGAATTGTATAGACATTAACACAGTGTTTCTCAACCCAGTCCTCAAGGACCCCCTATCCTGCAGATTTTCATTGTAACCCTGCATAGGTAGCCCTGCTTGTACTTACTCGACCAATCATCTCGCAGCACTTAATTATGCAAGGTGTGCAACATCTGACAAAATTCATTGCTGATTGGTTGAATAACTACAAACGGGTACCTAGTCAGGGTTGCAAAGAAAATATGCAGGATAGGGGGTCCTTGAGGACTGGGTTGAGAAACACTGCATTAACATATTTCCAACTCAAACAGAGGTCTTGGACTGGAATCCTGCCAGGAGTGAGTTGCTGCAGGAGGACAACAGTGGAAGTTTGATAGTTGGATAGAAGTGCAAAAAAAGAAAATATAAACAAGTTCTATCCCCTGCACTGGCTGATTTTACTGGGATTGTCTTCTCATAATGAAGGGTGCTTTCAGATATTTCCCAAACTATTCAGAGTCTCTGCCAACGAGGAGCTTTGTTAGTGGACGTTATTTGGCCAGCACTATTACCCAAAAGGTTTGCATTGAAGCCTGTTGCACAGAAGATGTGCATTGAATCAATAGTGAATCAAGTCAAAAGGTTCTGCTAGCCATTGCTTGTTTTGACTCTGAAGAATAGGAAAATGGAGGTTAAATGATAAATAAATAAATAAATAAATAAATAAATAAATAAATACCTGGCGTCCGGGTAGCGTAGCAGTCTATTCCGTTGCCTACCAACACGGGGATCGCCGGTTTGAATCCCCGTGTTACCTCTCGCTTGGTCATGCGTCACCACAGACACAATTGACCGTGTCTGCGGGAGGGGAAGCCAGACGTGGGTATGTGTCCTGGTCGCTGCACTAGCGCCTCCTCTGGTCAGTGTGGGCGCCCTGTTCAGGGGGGAGGGGGAACTGGCGGGAATAGCGTGATCCTTCCGTGCGCTATGTCCCCCTGGTGAACCCCCCCCCTCCCTGTCAGGTGAAAAGAAGCAGCTGGCGACTCCACGTGTATCGGAGGAGGCAGAGGGGGTGGAGAAGCAAAAAAATGGGGTAATTGCCCAGGTGCAACTGGGGGGGGGAGCCTTGTTTTTGTCTTTAACAGGGGCAGAAATTGCTAGTAATGGTTTCTTCTCAATCAAGTTGTGGCAACCGATGCTGCCTCCATTTTCCATGCAAATGAGTTGGTCTCCGCGTGTTGCGGGCAGGAACAGAAAGTTGTCAACTGGTAGTTGATGCACAGTAATTAACTGCACAACACTCCCCGGATGTTTCATTTCCCTTCATAGCAACGCTGCTGGGGTTGGCAGATTGTTGTTCCTTCTTGGACGGACGCTGAGACGAAAATTACTTTTTTTT
Source organism: Lampris megalopsis (assembly GCA_022114975.2). Classification (NCBI taxonomy): domain Eukaryota; kingdom Metazoa; phylum Chordata; class Actinopteri; order Lampriformes; family Lampridae; genus Lampris; species Lampris megalopsis. The sequence goes on along the minus strand of JAJHIY020001432.1, from coordinate 56,051 downwards.
TTAAGTTCACGGGCGGATTCTGTTTTTCACAGCATTCGCTGACGAAGACGTCACAAAAACGCCTCTTCCTCTGCACCTTTCAGCACAATTAAACAACACTTGAAGGGTCGTCTTCGTGTTTGGCGAGAACGGAGAACACGGTTTGCACCTAATAATAATTTGAAATGTGTCACAAACTTAAGCCCCGGACAGACTACACGACGTGGATGAGATTGTCGAAAGACAGGGAAACTGCACACTACACAACACACTTTAACGTTTGTTGTTGTTGTTGACCAGCTCCCACTGCACAAGTGCGGTAAGATTTTTTTTCCAGACATGTAGTCCTCGAACAGGAAGAGGATTTGAATCTTAAAACCCCTGCAGACTATTGATATAATATATGTTAACTGCCCATGCATGGTGACCTGCCCTATGTTGCATGGAGCAGCACAGCCTGTTCATGATCTTGAAAATCAGTCATCACGGCAAACTCGGGGTTATAATCCGCTTGTGTGTTCCCAGCTCTATTGACAGCACAGTGAACACAGAAGGAAGTCCCATAGTTCTTCAACCCGGTCTCACGCCAAAGAGTGTAATACACCCGCCGGTCCAATGTGTCAGTGTCACGGTTTGCCTCGCTCAAGCGTGAAAAGTACACGTGTGTATGAAAGTGCAGTGCCAGCAGGGGGCGATGATTAAGACGGTTTAGGGTTAGGGTTAGGGTTAGGGGCAGGGATTTTGGAAAATGCTGTGTGTCTTTTCCTGCATGGGGAGTTGCTGGCTTTGAGTTACTCATCGCCCCCTGCTGGCACTGTATCTGCATGCACGCGTGTACTTTTCACGCCTGAGCGAGGCAAACCGTGACACTGACACGTTGGACCGGCGGGTGCGTTGCACAGCGTTTTGTGTCGTCGAAATATGCGTGTGTGCACGGATTCAGAACTTGTGCAATATGCAGTTGCCGTGCGTTAAAGATCTCGACATTGTTCCGTTGCCTACCAACACAGCGATCGCTGGATCGAATCCCCGTGTTACCTCCGGCTTGGTCGGGCGTCCCCTACAGACACAGTTGGCCGTGTCTGCGGGTGGGAAGCCGGATGTGGATGTGTGTCCTGGTCGCTGAAGTGCCTCCTGTGGTCGGTCAGGGCGCCCGTTCGGGGTGGGGTGGGGGGGTTACTGGGGGAATTGTGTGATCCTCCCACGTGCTACCCCCCCCCCCGGCGGAACTCCTCACTATCAGGTGAAAAGAAGCAGCTGGCGACTCCACGTGTATCGGAGGAGGCATGTGGTAGTCTGCAGCCCTCCCGGATGGGCAGAGGGGGGTTGAGCAGCGATCAGGACAGCTCGGAAGAGTGGGGTAATTAGCCAAATACAATTGGGGAGGAAAAAAAGGGGTGGGGGGTCTCGAAATTGCTCTCAGTTCAGTTCATTCAGGCGTGATTCCAGATCATCAAACCTCATCCGCGTATGACAAATCAATTGCAATTGGACAGGGGTGGACCCAGGGTGTGACCCTTGTCTAGGGCTTTCAACCTCAATGTCCTGGGATGCGCTCCAAGGTCCATAAGATGGACAAATAGGGGTGAGAGGATGCAGATGCTGTTGAAATATCCATTTGTCCTCAAATAATCTTGTGCTGTTGTGCCTGGGAACTAATCCCCCTCCAATTATCTGATCAATCCTCAAGAACTTGAGTGATCCAACACACTTTGACGGGTCACAATTTTGTTGTTTTATGTCGGTTTTTCCTCTTGGGCCTTTATCTATCCATCCATCCATCCATCCATCCGTCTATCGGTCTGTCTGTCTGTCTGTCCGTCCGATTATCAGATACCATATGAAATGCTCCATAACCGAGGGCCCAGTGATGGAGATTAACCGATAAACACCGCCGGAGTCGAATGAATTCAGAAATAAATATATAAATATTGTGCAATCACTTACATGTGTGCTAGATGGAGATAGGAAGAGAGGGTAAGTATGAGAGACTAGGTTTGGTACTCCAAGGCACGCAACACAGCTTAGCCCCCCCCCCTCCCTCCTTCCCAATCCCTTTACAATTCACCAAGCACTGCACTCAAATTCCATCTACAGACAAACTGTTTGGTCTCCAAGAGGCTTTTGGAGAAATTACATATCTTTCCTTTCATAAAGATGCCATTAGTGTCTGGGGAGTAATGGGAGCCACTAATTTGATAGTCTGACCTTAAGCTATTCATCAGCTCAGAGGGAAGGAGAAGCATGGACGATGCGAGGAGATCACATTATAATTTGGCTACAGGATCCAATAGTCTAATGACAGTATTAACTCAAAACAGCTGCAGAAAAGAGGAGAAAAGAAATGTTTGGAGTTGCAGGGGACAAAATACTTGCTCAACAGAGGCTTATGCTTAGCAGGCAGATCAGACTGAATGCTTAGCTATCAACAGGGCACACAAAAAAATAAATAAAAATGTGATGTTCATGCCGTTTTACAAACGAGTGGACCGACGCCATATTGTCTTTGTGTAGGCCTCCAGCATCTGCTGAGAGTCACGGTAAAGGATGGTAATTGCTGCTGTGGAGGATGGGTTGGGGGTAGCACAGTGCGTTGGAGCTGGGACTTCTCTGCGTAGACTTTGTGGATGTCGTATGGCTCAGCAGTGGTGTACATTTACAGTACTTAGGATCTCCTGAGGTGACTTTCCTTCAGTGCACAGAACCAATTAGAAGACTCTGACAAACTGTACATGACTTGTATTGTCTTTTGCAGTTGATGGTGACATAATTCACCAATGTAGATCATATTTATCACATGCACTCATCATATAGGCATCGGATAATGCTTAAAAATGGACAATGAGTGGCATTATGCATGGCTTATATTAACATATAGTGCAAAATAATTGTGATAATCAACATTGTTTTTGATGCAATTACTAACAACGCGATTCAGGAGTTGTAGGACATTGACATCCCAGCATGCAACCTGGCAGGGCCAACTGTTAATATCAGCGCAGGTGCCGTCACAAGGCTGAGTCAGGCTTATGAAGTGGTTACGGAATCTGGACACGCTTCTGAGCAAATAAATGAATGATTGAGGCCAGTTCTCTAATCTCCTCTGGTTTGATCCCCGTGGCCATTTTCGCAGCATTAACATTGAAACAGGGCCAAAATACAAATGTGATGATGGAGGGGTGGCGACGGGTGATAGAAATGAGACACCATCAGGGCATTTTGATGAAGGCAAATCGACCTGGTGTTTGGAGGGGAGCCCCTTCTGATTCTGGAGAGGGTGCTCGTTAAGTTGTATCAGTGGGAATGACCTCTGGTAGTAAAATGTGTTTGGTTTATTGTAAGAATTGCCATGTGGGATGGAATCGGATCCTGCATCTGAAAACGACACAGGGAAAACATTCTGAACGCAGTATGCCTCAAAAACTAAAACATCGGCTGCCCGGGTGCGTGGCGGTCTATTCCGTTGCCTACCAACACGGGGATCGGCGGTTCGAATCCCCATGTTACCTCCGGCTTGGTTAGGCGTCCCTACAGGCCAGATGTGGGTATGTGTCTTGGTCGCTGCACTAGCGCCTCCTCTAGTCGGACGGGGCGCCTGTTCAGACGGGAGGGGGAACTGGGGGGGATAACGTGACCCTCCCACGTCCTACGTCCCCCTGGCGAAACCCCTCAATGTCAAGTGAAAAGGAGCAGCTGGCGACTCCACATGTATCAGAGGACACGTGGTAGTCTGCAGCCCTCCCCGTATCGGCAGAGGAGGTGGAGCAGCGACCTGGATGACTCGGAAGAGTGGTGTAATTGGCCCAATACAATTTGAGAGGGGGGAAAAAGGGGGGTCTCGAGATTGGTGTCAGTTCAGTTCATTCAGGCGTGATTCCAGGTCCTAAAACCTTAGCCGCGTATTAGCAATCAACAGGGATGGACCCAGGTCGTGACCCTTGTCTACGACTTTCAACCTCCCAGTCCTTGGATGGTCTCCAAGGTCCATACGACGGGCAAATAAGGATGAGAGGATGCAGATGCCGTTGACATTTTCGTTTGTCCTCAGATAATCTCGTGCTGTTGTGCCTAGGGACTAAACCCCCTTTAATTAGCTGGTCAATCCCCAAGAACTTGGGAAGAGTGGGGTAATTGGCCGGATACGATTTGGGGAGAAAAAAGGGGGAGGGCGGGACCCAAAACAAAAGAAATAATTAAATAACTAAATAAATACATAAATACAATAAAATCTAAAATGCCAAAAAATTGAGCGGGAATTCCATAATAATTGTGCCATTTTGGCTCTAGAGTCTAAAATCTAGAATCTAGAGTCTGGAATCTAGAAGAATTGGGAGATAAAAGGGGAAACAATATAAAAAAAATGAAAAGTAAAACATCAGATGATATGAATATTTTTGTTTGGAATTGTAGAAAATAACACCAGTGTTCACCCCGAGTCTGTGTCCGGAATACATCAGCAGTTATTGCCCCTCTCCATGGCAGTAAACTCCCCGAGACCTTTGAGACGCTCTTACAAACCGTCTATCATTACGCACAGCTTCCGTCGAGGCCAGCTACTCCCCCTGTCCACTTGCAGTCCAGCGTGATGGATTTGTGCCCATTCAAAGAGTCATTCGAGCGCCGTCGGCCGTGTCTCGCATTCTGTCGACCCCGTCGGGTCGGGACCTTTGTCGGGTCAGCGCGCTCTTCCTTCATCCGGGCCCGGGCGAGCTGCGCGCCGCAGGGCGGTTGAAGGGGAGTGATAGATGCCCCGCGCGGAGAGGGGGAATGTATGGTGTGGTCCTTGCAGGGAGCAGAGATGAGGTTTCAATGATCTAGTACGTGGGGGTTTGTAATCTCGCTGATCAAATTTGCCCGAGAAACTCTCCTCACCGCCGCCAGTGGCTCATCTTTTTATAGGGAGGAGTAATGGAGTCGACAGTAGCCGAGCAGGAGAGCTGCACTCCGTCCAGGGTGCTCGGACTCGCTTCGCCGTATCTCAAACTGCTCGTCTCTGACCATCCTCACGTAGAGAATTGAGTTATTTATTTATTTATTTTGATACACTGTTTTGTTGTTGCTGTCTATTCGACATCAAAAGTAAGTTTTAACATTCATTTATTAAGGAAAGTTTACTGATTAACAATATATATACCAAAATCTATCGGTTTTAGACGTATATTAACAACAGATGTGTTTATTAATAATGTCAGTTATCTAAAATCAACATGATCTTTATAAGGAGTAGCACAAGCTTCCTAGATAGTTACGCTTAACTGCATTATTCTGAGGCCTGAGGACCTCTTGGTCTGTAATGAACATTCAAAACTGCCAAGTAAAAATCCATGTACAAGACCCCCTCCCCCAAAATCCATGTACAAGACCCCCCCCCCAAATCCATGATGTAACACATATCAACACAACTCTTTGATTAAATGGCAATGATGTTACCAAAGACAGCATAGTTTAGAGAAAACAATGGGACAATTTACTGGGGAAGTTTTTATATATATATATAATTATTATTTGTATTTGTTTATTTATTTTAGGTATGGGCGACATGGAGCTGCACAAAATAATTCAGATGGTGCCATTTGCACGGTCAGTATGGCGACCACTGCTGGCACATCTATACAGGCTGACCAGGAAATTGGCAAGGGCGGTGACACGTGGGCCAACTATTGCGCAATAACCAACAGCAGTGACTGCAGGCTGGCCAGGCCACGCGCTCTGTGAGCGTCACAGTGAGTCGCTGAGGGACCTGTCAATCACGCTGCACCTGCGAGAGAGGCGTTGTGTCAAACCTTTCGGGAAGCATGTTTCAAAGCTTTGGCACGAGGGTGCTTTTAAATGGTACAAGAAAATTAAGCGAATTCCGCTGTAAACCTATCGTATGGCTCGACGTCCCCAGATAAGGGCCGTGTTCACCAAATCCTGACGCTTAATTGCTGACCTTTTCTCCAAGCTGAGCTGCAAACAATAATTAAATCCAGCAATTAACACATGTAGGTGGCAAGCACTTTGCAACCAAAAAAAAAAAAAAAAAAAGCAGGTCTCGTTGCGTATCAAGCTCTCAAAGAACAGTTCTAACAAGTTTCCAAATATTTGGTTTGTGGTGCAGCTGACCACCTGGCAAAGCTGTGGCCTCTGCTTCCAAATGGGCTTTTTTTTTGAATGGTTAATTGTATGTCTCGTACGAATTTTGAGGCTATTCTCCTGGAAAATAAAGGGTCCCCCGTCCACTGCTCGTTATAATATTGATGCATGCAGTGCAATCAAGCACCGCTTTCAAAAGATGGATATGAGGCGGAATTATAGGCTGTCAGCTCGATTTTATTTTTTTTATTTTTTTTAAATCCATTTCCACCTTAACTATGCAAGCACAATGAAAATAGCAAAAAAAAGAAAAAAAATAGCAAAAATAAAAGAGATCAGCGTGGACTCTTTGTTCTAATAATAATTGTAGTTTTGACTATAAATTAATTTTACTGAAAGTCAGTTTATTCTGAAGTATATTCAAAGTCCTTAGCTGAAAGTGCTTTTGCATAATGGGCAAGATTTGTGCAGATGATGCTCAGGTGTCAGGACTCATTAAATTCTGCAGCTTTGCCGTTAACACTTGACTAAACCAAACAGAAAAAACAATATGCACGTAATTAAATCACTCTCTCTTAACTCTAAAATGAGTAGAATTGACGTTAGAGATGCAAAAATTGATCGTAAGCCATTAATTTATGTTTCCACAATTACGAATGGTGTAATTTGATGATACTGAAGTGCTTAAATTATGTGTTCAGTGTATATTTTAAATTACCTGTGTGTTCAGTTAAGTGCTTTCATTACGGCACACAAAGTGCATCCGTATGACCAAACTGATGGACATGGCCGCGAAGCAGAAGAGTCCAGCAGAGAGCTCTTTTGCAAAATGGTGGTGATGAGTTAAGTCAAAAATGAATGGGTAGGCCCAATGGTATAAGTTTGCAAATGAGCAATAAAGTAATTGTGCAATCTGTTACTGAGATTAATAATCGTTATTAATATATGTAATCACTATATTGAGCAAGGTGATTTAGACGGTCATTTTGGAGCTAATCACGCAGCCTTAACTGCTCTCGTGATGACCCAGGTTAATCTTGATTTCATGCACTCTCAGTTTGTTTCCTTGCATCCGGTTTAGGGCAGGGTGGGGGGGAGACAGGAGTGAAAATGTGGGTAGTGAGAGAAAGTGAGCGATAGAAGTAAATAAGGCCGGGGAAAAGTGAGCGGGAGAATGAAAACGAGGCAAGGCGATGTAATCCGGAAGTGTTATTCCAGCATAACGCTTTATGCCTTTTCTGCATGATCCATCACATAAAGGAATGTAAAGACTGTAAAGTTGCGGGGTGGAAATGCTGTGCAGCAATTATGCAGAAATAGCTCCTCTTTTTCCCTCCAGTGCACACCCCTAAGGCCCGTGTCACACTTATCCCATGACCTTAAAAGCCGGCCCCGAGCTTTGAAGCATTGCAAATGGCTCCAAATCAAACCCTAATGAAACTATTCAATAGTCCATTGAACATTTTTCTCTTTCTGTTTCTTTTCTTTTTTATTGAACTTATCAGCGCTCCCCTCTTGGGAATGTCTGAATGCCGGTGAGGCTTTGTGCAGGCCATATTTTATGTTAGCGCGGGATTGATTTCTATCACACAAAAAGGGGCTGTCTCGCAACGGTTTCTGGTGGGATGGCAACGGCCACCGCAGTGTCCAGAGCACACTTAGCATGAGTCAATATCAACCTTTAATTATCCCCTTTAATTATTTAATAATTACATGAACAGGCCACCGGTCCATCACAGAGCTGGCACACATCCACACCTAGGGGACGGTTTAGTGCGGCCGAGTCAACTGACCTGCATGTCTCCGGACTGTGCAAACCCCACGCAGACACGGGGGGGTCATGCAAACGCCACACACGGGACGACCCAGGGCAACTCCCGAGGTTGGACGACCCCGGGGTCGAACCCGGGGTCGAACCCGGGACCTTCTTGCACCACTGTGCTGCCATTGTTATTATCATTAGCAGTAGTAGTAGTAGTAGTAGTAGTAGTAGTATATGGTATACAATATATAATTATATTAATATATATTAGGAATCTGATGATATGTATATGAGGCATTAACATATTTGTGCTTGAGTTGTGCCAATGGGGTCTTACACATGCACTAGTAATTCAATGCTGAATGCAATCTCCTATGGCAAAAGGAGTTAGCTAGCTAGATAGACCCAATAATAGCTGAACTAAACACACAATTCTGAGGCGTATCATGTACACGCCCATGGTCTGCATGAACATTTGTGCATTGATTTCAGATGCATGTGTGTCGTTAACACAGCCCTGTTTCCACGTATATGATAACCCCCAAAGCAGGCGCCATGGAAACGATCAGGCGTGCGATAGAGACGGTTGCCTCCCAGCAGCTCGTCTGCAGCAGCCCTGATGCAGCCGCGTCCTTCACCTTAGCTCAGCACATCAGCCGCGAAACCAACACAATTTCCCATATCTTATCAGGTTGCCACATAGAATCTGACACCTCCTTAACCCACACGACCTCCTTCGCCGCTTCTCCTGGCCAAATGAAAAGTGGCATGCCCGTGTGCATGCCTGCAACGTGCCTGCACCCAGGCAGGCATCAAGGTTGCTAGGGTTACGGATATTTTTCCATGCCGGAACACGACTGCAAAAGCTGCAAAACTGAGCAAAGGTCACACGGAGGCCTTGAGGGGTCCTTTATGTGCCTGGTGAAACATCGTCCAGCTTCTTTTTTCTCTGCAGCATTTCAGAGCGCCGTCCCATGACGGAGCATCAACACAATCCACGCTCCTCTTTGTTGCTGTATTTCCATTCAGCGTGCATGCTAAACCAAATACTCTCACCTGGCATTCTCTTCTCGATAAACGACGACCTTTGACTCCTGTGAGGTGAAGGACGCGTAAAGCTCCGGCCTCAGCAACACAATGGACGTGCAGTTTGTCAGTAATTTCTTAGAAAACCAACAGGTGAAAACTGTCTGAGAGCCATTATGTTGTCATATTACTCACCTTTTAAATGCGTCGCAGGACTTTGCATGAGTTCTTCCAGTTATTCAACATTTGCTCGTATTTCAATTTCTTCCTCTGGAGTCCTGGACACCCTGGCAGGCCTTCACTGCCAGCTGCAGACTGACATGTTAATGTAGCAACGCTTATTATTTTGTTATTCTCCAACACATCAAATCAAATGCCTTTATTTCGAACGTGCAAAATGAAATAAAAAAATTACCAAGCTTAAAAAAAACCAACATATAATAAAAATAAAATCAGAGGAATTAAAAAAAAGAGTTACAAATATAGAATCCATGTTGGAAAAGGAGCAGGAGGAGGTTACTACTTATGATTTCCCGCCCCCTCTCTAATGCTCAGTTAATAAACCCAAATAATACACTTGGTTTTTCAGTACAATTGGGGAGGAAAAGGGGGAAAATCCCAAAAAGCAAGTACAAAACTTGCTGCACCCACCCCCCCTCCCCACCCCCCCGTGGGCGGCATTAGCCTTATGGTGGGGAGAAACAAGCTTGTGACCGGAAGTTCACCGAAGAAGTGACCAAAAGGCACTCTCCCTCCCCCCCCCATCATGCCTTGAGTAAAAGGCAGTGAATCACCAGCTGAGTAAAGCAGCTCAGTACACTCAAGTCAACTGCAGTCGAGTCACTTCGGTTTATAAGAGCACTCGCGTCAAAAGGTGCCACTAAATGCCCCACAGAGCAACACGCTCAGCACGAGTCTGGGCCTTTAAACGTGTCAGTTGGAGGCCAGTGTGTTGGCAGCGGGTAGACTCAGAGGAACATGAATCTGCTGAGTGTCAGTCTTCCTGAAGGCCTTCGGCATTAACAAGACTCGCATACCAAGGGACTTTGGGGGGGGGGGGGGTAGCGTGATACTTCCATGCGCTACGCCCCCCCTGGCGAAACTCTGCACTGTCAGGTGAAAAGAAGCGGCTGGTGACTCCACATGTATCGGAGGTGACACGTGGTGGTCTGCAGCCTTCCCCGGATCTGCAGAGGGGCTGGAGCAGCGACCCGGATGGCCTGGAAGAGTAGAGTAACAGGCCAAGATACAATTGGGGAGAGGGGGGAAAAAAGGGTGGGGGCAAATCAAAAGAAAAAAAAAGACTGACAACGTTTGGTTTAGTCACTCCAGTTTTTTATTTATTTATTTATTTATTTATTTATTTATTAATACAGTGGTTAGCTATATATCAAAGTTTACATGCTTACAAGTTGGGGCATCACATTTTACATATTTGCCAGTTACTCGTGATGGACTGTATACGTAAATGGTCAATTAAACCACATGACTACTCTCAGACATAAGATTTCTGGTGCAAGCAAATATAAAATTAAATCAAATCAAATTAAATCAAATGTCTTTATTTTGAAAATGCAAAATAAAAGAAAAAAAATTACCAAGCATGAATTAAAAAAAACAACAATAAAATATTAAATTAAACCAAAATAATTCAACGAAAGATTTCTCAGTAGAGAATCCAATAAATATTACACGTTGGAAAAGGAGCGGGAGGAAGTGGCTACTTATAATTCCCTGCCCTCTCTAATGCTCAATTAATAAAGCTAAATAATACATTTAGTTTCCCACACATCGGAGTATGTCATTCTCAATATCTCTCTCAGAATGGCTCAATGAAAATAACAATAAAAAGCAGTAAACATTTTGAAAAGTTAAAACGACAGAAAGCTAAAAGAAAATGATTTCCAAAAAAATTTTAAAAAATAAAATAAAATGTATAAAAATATATAAATAAAATAATAAAATTAACGTAAAAAATAAAATAAAATATATAACAATATAGAAATAAAATAATAAAATTAATTTAAAAAATAAAAAATAAAATATATAAAAAATATATAAATAAAATAATAAAATTAATTTAAAAAATAAAAAATAAATAAACAAAAAATATATAACATAAATAAATAAACAAACAAACAAACAAAACAGTAACATCTATGGGTGTCATGGTCATGAGTAAAGCAAAAACTCCTCATAAAAAAAAAAGTGCCAACATTGAACCAGCTCACAACAATGTTGTATTGACATTTGTATAGAGCAGTCCCACAACTCGTCTTCACCATGTGTCTTGCTGGCCACATCATAGCTAATGTATTGTTGTATACCAGCAAAGAAGGCCGGCGTTGGTTTGCAGGCAGCAGTGTGTCGTCACCATGGTAACGCCACTTCCTTCCTCTGGCCGTCTTCTGTAAAGAGACGGTGTGAAGGATTGCTGCACACTAGCAGAGGAGGTGGGATAAGCTCATCACAAACTACACTTCATCACGCAGTCATTGTTTAACAGGTGTGGACGGTTGCTATGGCACCAAATTGATCATTGCAGAAGACGAAGAGGGAGGCATAGGAGGTTGGAGGCAGTTTAGGAACATGTGGGTGAAGGTCAGTTGGGGGGGAGGGGAGGGGGAGTGATGTTGTTTGACGGTGCAACAGACTGTAAGAGCATGCTTGAGTCTGTTTATGCGAACAGAAAGCCGTTTGGATTACCTGAAATGAGGAGGCGGACTGTTCCGTGGCATTACTTCCGGCGGATGGATAATATGCTCGTGCTGAGCCGGCCGCAATATGGCCGCGCCTGCGCAATGCGTTAACATCCCAACTCGGCCACGCACATCTTCGCCTTTGCTCTCCTTAATCAAGCAGAAAGTGAGCAAACTGTCAGCCCGGTCCACCATGAAGGAGGGGCGAGGGGGGGGGAGCAGGGCAGATGGAGAGGCGGGGCTGCTGGATCCCAAACCCCCTGACGGCATGGGGAGATCAGGGGTCCGCAGGGAACCAGGCGGAAACCCCCGAAACCTATACGTCCAAACTCAAGTTAGTCTCTCGTCGGTTTGCTTACGTCATCGGGAAGTCAGAGGGTAATTAACATCGGTGATTATTTTTTTTTTAAATTAGAATTATTCTTAATTATCACGTTTGCTCAGGCAGGGATCTTACTGTAGTTGTGGCGCGTGAAAGATAACATTTAAGACATGAGGTGGAGCTTAGTAAAGACCATACTAAACCGCCCCTAGGTGTGTGTGTGGGGGGGCCCTGTGATGGGCGTGTCTCCCCGCCTGCCGCCCAATGACTGCTGGGATAGGCTCCAGCATCCCGCGACCCTAATTAGCATAAGAGGCTTGGATAATGGATGGATGGATGGACGGATGGATGGATGGAGATGGAATATATCAAAACATTGGATGGATCGGATTTTCCAGTCGTGTCCGAGGGTTCTGGTGTGTATCACCGTTAACTTCTAAGATGAAGATAAACTGGGGCATCTTGGTAGCATAGCGGTCTATTTGAGGATCTCGCGGGGATCCTAGTTCGAATCCCCGCGTTACCTCCGGCTTGGTCCCTACATGCACAATTGGCCGTGTATGCGGGTGGGCAACCGGATGTGGGTATCTGTCCTGGTCGCTGCACTAGCGCCTCCTCTGGTCGGACATAGTAGTGATCCTCCCACGCGCTACGTCCCCCTGGTGAAACTCCTCACTGTCAGGTGAAAAGAAGCGGCTGGCGACTCCACGTGTATGGGAGGAGGCGTGTGGTCGTCTGCAGCCCTCCCCGGATCGGCAGAGGGGGGGTGGAGCAGCGAGAAAAAGGGAAAAAATAAGATGGAGAGAAACTGAATGTGTGTGGGATTTGCCAGCAGTTTGTGGTTCCGGGTTGCAGTTCGGGTCAGCGTGAGCAGGGCACCCTGCATACACAACTCCATGTGCCAAATAGTGCTCCTCTTTCCCCAGACTTTGTGCAAAGAATGCAAACGATTCGAGCATGCAGAGTAAAGACATACTTAACGAGTAAATGCAACATAGGAGATTCAACGCTGTGTTATTCGTCCCTGGGGAAATCTGTCTTGGACATAATGGCTGCCACATAAAAAAAACACACGCACGCATAGCGCAGCCAAACACATAAATTGCACAACACAGACAAGTGCACACATATTTGGTGCATTAAAATACGTGCAACACACACCCTCGTTCCCCACCCTCCTTATGTGCTGAGTGTAGGGGACTCACTGGCAGCCCGCATCCAACACCGGTTAGTACTGTGTTACCTGAATCCACGGTGGATAAAATAACACACCCACTGAAGGTTCCCCACAAGGCCTGTCCTCTACACACTTCCAACCTCTCCACCCAAGAGCACCTGTGTATTAGGGGCGTTTGGTATAGTGAGGGGTGGGTTGTGGGGATGGCGGCGGAGGGGGGGTAACTCCTATTTATTCCCCCCCCCTCCCCTGCAGCTCTGCATTTATGTTGACAGTCCTTTTAAGCGGATCAAGGTGTCCAGTCGCCTTGTCTAAAGCCGGGCTTAGTATGACAAATAGCAGGGCGGTAGAGTCCGAGGTCCATCTCCTCCGCAGCGCTGCCCGCTCTCTGTCCACACAGATTAACCTCTCCGGCTCCGCTGACACGGCTTCGATTATTCCCAGAGTCCGCCTCGGCAGAGCCAGCCGGGATCCGGCATTCCTGACAAACAGCCCCTATTCAATTTACCAAAAAAAAAAAAAAAAAGTGGGGTACGAAACACTGAACAGCAGAGAGATATAGAGAGTGAGAGGGAGAGAGAGAGAGGTGGGTTAAGTACTGCCAGGTCCAGGTTCAGTCGAGGTGGATCATCTCCATTGTGGTGCTGCTGAACTCCTGGCATCTCTGCAGCGCATATCTGTTATGCAACAGGTGGAGGGATGAGTGCTGAGAAATTTAAAAGGGGGGGGCGGGGCGGGCGGCGTGCGGTTGGCGTGGCGGTGTATTCCGTTGCCTACCAACACGGGGATCGCCGGTTCGAATCCCCGTGTTACCTCCGGCTTGGCCGGGCGTCCCTACAGACCGTGTCTGCGGCTGGGTATGTGTCCTGGTCGCTGCGCTGGCGCTAGCGCCTCTGGTCGGTCGGGGGGGGGGGGTAGCGTGATCCTCCCACGTGCTCCGTCCCGCCAGGCGAAACTCCTCACTGTCAGGTGAGAAGTAGCGGCTGGCGACTCCACATGTATCGGAGGAGGCATGTGGTAGTCTGCAGCCCTCCCCCGGATCGACAGAGGGGGCGGAGCAGCGACCCGGGACGGCTCTGAAGAGCGGGGTTTTTGGCCAAGTACAATGCAGGAGAAAAAAGGCGGGAAAAAGGTGTCGTTTGGTGTTTGTGTCGTTTATACAGCACCCTTGAGATATGGCGGATGCAAGACAGGAAAAGAAATATGGAAGCTCATCAAACTTTTGCCGGAGGTCGGTTTGGCATTCATTGTCTCCTTTTGCAGGCCCGTCTGTAGGTCCAGTCCGCTCGCCACGTGGCAGTAACTGACCTTGGCCAGCTTCATCAGCAGCAGATAGAAGATGGGATCTGTACAAAAGGACTTGTCCTGGTGTGTTTCATTCAGAGTCCCACTTAATGAAGCTAAAATGGAAGATGGATATTTTACCTTTGGGCTTAAGAGATCCGCCGCTCTCTACCCCGCGATATGAAGCGCACACTCCCTCTCTCTCCTGCCAAATTTGGAAAATTGGCAACAACTTTTTGGCAACTTTGTCTCTTCCACCAACTTCAAACCTCTGCCACACATTAACCCCAAAAACATCCTGTCAACACAAAAGTGCCATTAGGATGAAAGCCAATGAATCACCAATTACAAGCCCCGCCCCCCCTCCACCACCCCCGTCATTTTATATGTCGTCTCTCCGCCCCGAGTGGCACTAAACAGGTCAACATGGGTCAGGTGACCCCGATACACATATTTTTAGATGCACGCCATATTAAATATGAACCCCAGACACACTTCACCCTCATTACTAAATGAAGACAGTGAGTTTTGATTGCCCCTCCCCCCCCTCTCAGTCTGAAGGCTTGTTCTCCTTCCATTTCCTGTTTCACAGACGAGTGCACGGCTTTGCAGATGTTTGCCTGTACTGTGGATGACTCCGAGAGATTCCTCTCAGAAATATGTTGTGTTTTTATTTCCATGCCCATGCATTAATGTTGTGCAAAACTCTTGTTTTTTTTTCCTCTTTCCCTTCTTTTGCCCCTGACGATCCCCCCCCCCTCCCATCCAATTGAGCTGACAGCTTAAATACGCTGCTATTTCCTATTTCGTTTATATGCACTGACACCGTGAAAGCCGTGATGGGGGCAACATCTGTCTCGTGACTCAGACCTTCTTTTTAAATCTGCCAAATGAGTGCAGTGGGAAAAAGCGAGCTCTGTTAAATGAGTCCACAAGCACAATTCACCCGCAACTCGTATTCCGTGCCGCAAACTGACTCTGTGATGCAGTGGCGTAACCAGGAATATTTTTTTAGGTGGGCCTGAGTGAAAATGGATGGACCAAAATTTTCCAGCAATAATCCTTCAAACAAGACGCAAATTCGAACACATTACACTAATTGAGGCTGCGAGGGTGGCTCATCCACAGCAGACAAATATGGCGGCGGTGGCATGGTCAAGGGAATCGTCTCACCGTCGTCAGAGGGGGGGGGGAGAAGCTGCCTGCAACGGAGAAGCTGTAGCCTCCTCTGTCGTTCTCTCCGGCGGTATCTCACTCTCATTGGGCGGCTCAGTCGGTGCTGGAGCAGGTGTGCTTTCCTCCTCCTCCATCCGTGGCTTTTTAAAAAAGCGGCAGATTGAACTTTGTTTCGCCAATCCATAAGTTATGGCTAACTGTTGGCTATTGGCTAGTTAGCAGCAGTGGAAGATACAGAGCGTGACGCTACGCGCGCTCAGATGTTGCAGTTCTACGTACGTAAAAGGGGCCGGCCTACGTGCTTGTAAGCCAGCGTGATTGGGTGGGCCTGGGCTTGAAATGGGTGGTCCTGTGACAGGCCAGGCCCACCCCTGGTTACGCCCCTGCTGTGATGACCTATCAGATACACAAATATGACGTGGATTTGTTTTGTTGTGGGATGACAACTGGGATCATGTGAAAATGGCTACAAGTCCTCAAACCCGTACGACCACATAGGTCGTATACCCTCTAATACGACCCACAGGAGCGTTTCCTAAATTGGCGCCCCTACCGGCAGCAGAAGAAATGTCACATATATATTTTCGCTTCTGTGCATTGTAGGTTTTTTATCTACTTGTCGACATCCTGTTCACAAGGCCTCATAGACGGGCTAATAAAGGTAAGTAGTCAGCAAATAGTGATAAAGTCTCGAATATTGTGCTTTATTTCAGGAAAAGGAAAGTCGAGTCAGTTTTATTTGTATAGCCCAAATATCACAAAATTGCAAATTTGCCTCAGGGGGCTTTACAGCAAAACGACATCAGGTCCTTAGACCCTCAACATCGGATGAGGAACAACTCCCTAAAAAAAAAAAAAAGAAAGAAAAGAAAGTAAACCCTCTCTATTGTAATCAGAGCCCTAAAACTTAACAACCATGCACAAAATCAATACATTGACTGGATGGCCAGACTCCTCAGCCTCGTGGAGAGGAGCAAGAGCCCTTTTATTTCTGGCCTTCTCTTCCTGGAGTGGTTGATGTGGAGGATATGCAGGCATATCCATTTTGTGGTCCACTCCAGCCTCAGGTAATTAGGGGAGATGCGGCGTGGCTTTATTGTGTTACTGTGATGGCTCCATGCTGAGGCGGAGTAGGACTAACAAACGACTCGGTGCGGGACCGCCAGTGCATAATGTCGTATTATGTATTTCTAATGAAAACACACTGGGAAGATAAAGAGAAAAAAAAAATAATTTTCTGTTAACAAAAAAAAAATAATAATAATAATAATATGATTCAAATGGCCCCCGAGCACACTTATGGTGTCATTGATATCATGCAGTTATCAGTTTTACAACACACTAAATACACTGACTAATATATCCCGTGATGCTTGATATCAAATCATAAAATTATGTACTGAATGCAACCTCCTAAGAAACTGACAAAGTCAAATAATTTGGACCTTGATTGATCCAAACATATTTGTCATTGATTGGTTTGGTGCAAATCGTTTTCTGCACTGTCATCGAAGTTAAATTAAAATAGGCTTAAATATTAATATTATACATTCATGTTATAATGATACATATGCAATATTATAATAATACAATGAATAAATGTGAATATTAAATAATTATTTTGTTTATTTTTTATTTTAATTTAATTTTTATTTCATCGTTGGAGTACTTTGTAAATTTGATTTTTAATTAAATTAAAAATTAAATCAATTGTAGTTCATTATTATTATTATTATTATTAATAATTATTTATCTATTCAATTAAATTAAATTACAATTAAATAGGCAAAAAACTATGCCATACTAAATAGTTGGGGTATCCTTTTTTAGCACATCCACGACATGTTGCAAGGATGCAGCTTGCTTGACAATAAGTGATCCTGAGTACTTTATGAATAAATATTTGGAAAGCAGAGTAATATCACAATGCTCATTTCCTTTCATGTTACATGATTGCATTTTTCTTCTTTGCTATAGGCGACAATGCAAAAGCATTTACTCAGATAAGGTGCACAATACAGTAGGTGTAAGATATCAAGTAGGGGAGTAATGGGTAAGGTTGTCCCCTCTGGCCATAGTTAATGTCTGCTGTATATGTGATATAGCCGTTAATCACAGAGCACTTCACATCTTTATTAGTTGCACACAGAGGAGAATCTGTGACAGTCATAAAGGAAGAGGGTGTGCCAGAAGGTGCGTTGCTTTAATGCCTTGACACGTTGCTGAATATCTATACCATCTAAATCCATTTAGACAAGGCACTTGTTGGCTTTAAGCGAGAATGAGGCAGTAGAAGGCGGGGATGATTATGGTGTGGGGGAAGGCTGTCTCTAGATTGTTCCCTGTTGAATGTGTTTAATCTCACCTCGGTTCCACTGCAGGCAGTTTCACCTCCACGTTTGTAGGAGTGTAAAAATAAAACGGATGCATGAGTTGCTTAGGACAATTCCATTTGCTTTTATAAATGGGAATATCCCAGCTATATTGTCCAGCAATGAGAATTATCATGGAGACTGGAATACATCAAGGCATCCATCTAACTCACAGTGACAGCAGCTTATATGTGCACAACGGTAACACCAATAGAATCAAGAATTGAGTCAAACATCTATTTAAATTTGCATTACCACGTTTCTACGCAGTGCCGGCTTGTAAATAACCTTGTAAACATTTCCAATATTAATTTTTTTCCGCCTTTCTCATCTCCAGGAACTTGCTGTATGGATTGGCAGTCTTGTGTGCCGGTTGAGATCAACCGCTTCTCACAGCATGCCATGATGGACTGATTTCGTTGACGTGTGCGTGTTTCTCTTTCGGCACGGTGGCGCAGTGGTTAGCGCCGTCGCCTCATGGCAAGAAGGTCCTGGGTTCGAGCGCCGGGGTAGGCCAGTCTTGGGGGTCGTTCCGGGGCCGTCCTCTGTGTGGAGTTTGCGTGTTCTCCCCGTGTCTGCGTGGGTTTCCTCCGGGTGCTCCGGTTTCCCCCCAAAGTCCAAAGACACGTAGGTCAGGTGAATGGGCAGTACTAAATTGTCCCTAGGTGTGAATGTGTGTGCGTATTTCGGCCCTGTGATCACCTGGCAGCCTGTCCAGGGTGTCTCCCCACCTGCGGCCCAGTGACTGCTGGTATAGGCTCCAGCATCCTCGCAACCCTGCGAGCAGGATAAGCGGTTCGGATAATGGATGGACGGATAGATGGATGGATGGATGGATGGGTGGGTGGATGTTTGTCTTTTATTTATTTCTATGACTTAATGTGACGCCACCAATCAGCGGACTCACAGAGACTTCTCTGTACATCTAGCAGAGGGTTACATCACCAGGCCCCATGGCGGGTCGTTCTGCTGAGACTGTGCTCCTTGCTGTCACTGAGCCACTCCACGATGTTTGAACCATCTCACCATCCACTCCCCTTTAAAAAGATATGACCCGCCAGATGCTTCTTGCCAAGTTAAGTAACCTGGGATTCTGTGTACTGACACGGCTGGCTGCCTGCATCCCATGCACCACCACGTTAATCAGGTGCTGTGGATCTCTATCCACTACATTATTGTACCCCTGGGATCCCAAAGGAGTCCAGTGTCCCTCCTCTTCTCCCTCTAGGTTAAAGTTTTTGTCATCCTTCTCTGATTTTTTTTCTTCCTTCTACTGTCATTCCCTCTTTCTCTCCCCAATTGTACGTGGCCAATTACCCCACTCTTCCGAGCCATCCCGGTTGTTGCTCCACCCCCCTCTGCTGAACCGGGGAGGGCTGCAGACTACCACGTGCCTCCTCCGATACATGTGGAGTGGCCAGCCGCTTCTTTTCACCTGACAGTGAGGAGTTTCACCAGGAGGAGTAGGTAGCGCATGCGAGTATCACGCTATCATCCCCCCTAACAGACGCCTCAATCGACCAGAGGAGGTTCTAGTACAGTGACCAGGACACATACCCACATCCGGCTTCCCATCCACAGACACAGCCTATTGTGTCTGTAGGAATGCCCAACCAAGCCGGAGGTAACGCTGGGATTCGAACCGGCGATCCCCATGTTGGTAGTCAATGAAATAGACCGCTACGCTACCGGGACGCCCCTAAAGGTGGAAATTACATCACACAACTTTAGTACGAAGGATTTTGACAACAATACAGAATCTGACAACACTGTCAGAAAGGATATTGTACCTACTGAGCATTTCATTGCTTCACTTGACTACATTACCCATGAGTACTGCTTTCACATGTACAAAACCATTTGCAAAATGTTGTTTCATCTTAACCCTAAACTTAACCATTACCTAACCTTAAGTCAGATCCTATCCACTGCCAAACCTCAACCCTAACCACTACCTAACACTAACCCTAAACATACCTGACCTGCAGGTTAAATCGGACTGAACCATCGCAGGATAAAGATTGTCAGCAGCACCGGGTAAAATAGCTGTAGGCGTGCAACACTACTGCAGGAGGTTTAGCACTGGAATCCATGTAACACCCGGCATGTTTCTTTACAGACGCAGCTGGGTACCTCGCAAATCATAGCTATAAGAAGCCGTGGGATGACAATGTGTTGTTTAATCCCTCCACGGGCTGCCTGTGAATACCCATACCAAATTTCCAAATCTAGATGCTGGCAAAGAGTTCTGCTTAGACAGCACCCAAGCACGTCCAAATCTGATCCACACTCTGTTTGCTGATGTGCTACAACCAAATCCAGAGCTTTTATCATGTCTCTCATTTCAAGGTCTGCCTTTCTCCCATCTGGATCACCAAAAGTTGAACGGCCCTCCCCCAAAGTGATCAGGAACACAAAGTTTCTCCCAATCCAATAAGCTGTACTCTGGCATCCCCCACAAAGATTCCACAGCTCCATCTTCTGTACAGTAGGACTACTTTTTTCCCCCCTTGTAATTATTCTGTCACTTTGGTTTTGACCCTTGCACCTCCTCAAACTTGTAGGTCGTGATTTCGGCAGTCAATGAATTTAGAGGTTGTTCTTTTGTTGCACTCTGCAAAAAAAAAGTTCTTCAGCTGAACACCTGGAATGCAAATGAAGACAAAAACAAATGTAGGTGTTTGCAATCTGTGGCTGCTCTTGGAAAATATGAACAGGTGCATGTGGATTTGTGAGCGCACTCCGTCAAAACATGGCTGATGACTTAAGCTGCTTTGCAACATTGCTGCTAAATTAAGGTGACAAGATGGTGGGTGGGCATTGGGATGGGCTTCTCAGCTGCAAGCAATTTTATACTAAGCTTAGTTATTGGTTATTTCAAGGCTGGTTTAAAAAAAAAATTAAAAAAAGCACACAACAGAGGAGCAGAACAATGAATCATGAAAACTTCTACAACACAGAGACAGGTCCGGCAAATACAGCAGATCACATGAGCTCCAGTGTATTATGTGTTAACTCCACTCTGCAAAGATGTTGACGTATATATTTTATGGGTATTTATATTGAATTATTGGAAATGTTCCATATTATATGTCCTGTTATATCACAAAGACCCCAAAAGGACCAGTCTATGGGAAAATGGAGGAAGAGCTTTGCTAACATTACTCAGCAATCTTCCTTTTCTAAACACTCATCTGCATATATTTGGCAGGGGATTTATATTGCGTCATTAATCCTGCTTTACCGTTCTAGCCCTCGCAATCTCTCTCGATCCGGTATGTCTAAATCTTTCTCTGATTTTATGAATCAGAATGGCTTTATCAATCTTTGGAGATTCTTTAACAATGTCCCTTCGTCTCTAAAGCACATCATTCATATTCCAGAATTTATTATTTTTTTATAGATAATTTATTTAATCCAAGCCCTCCTCTTTGGAGATTTAACACCCTCCTTCTATCTGATCGAGGCTTCCTTGAATTTGTCCTAAATTGCATCGACGATTTCCTCGCTCTAAATCAGAATGAGTTCACCTCTTACCCCTTGCTCCGGTGAAAGCATATCTTGCAGGGCCAATCATCTTCTCAGCACACTCGAGCAAAGGCACACAAAACTAGTCTTCATGAGCTCACATCTAAGATACTTCAGCTTGACCACAGCTACTCTTCTAATCCCTCCCCTGGATTATTTAAACAATGACTCGATTTACGGACATAATTCGACCTTATCTGTACTTGTGATGCAAGGCAAATACTAATAAAATCATTTAGATCTTATTATGAACATGGTGACAAGGGCATTTAATAGCTCACCAGTTAAAACGTCATACTGTATCCTGTTTGAGCCCTCAAATTATAGATCCCCCTGGCGAGCTAATCTCTGATCCCATACATATTAACAATATTTTCAAATCATTAAATCATCCCTTTAGAAATCTGATTTCCTTTTGATACGTCAAATATAGTAACATTTATGGACGAATTTAAGACTGTTGAATCTTCTTCTGTGCAGGACATTTATGCTTATGTAAAAGGTTGTTGGATTACAGCCATGCAAACAAGCAAAGCTCCTGACCTGGGTGGCTTTTCTGTTTAGTTCTAAAGGAAATTTCATGACAAGCTGGACCCAATCCTTCTGTCTGTGTGTAATGAGTCACCTGAGGGTAAGTGAGGGTGAGGCCTCCTACTTTAACCCAGGCATCAATAATGCTGCTTCTAAAAAATGTTGCTTCCTGTAACTCCTTTAGACCTTTATCTCTTCTTAATGTAGATGATAAAGTATTGGCACATTTTTTGCCCTACTCATTTGGAGAGAGGGTTCCCATGGTATATAATATCAGAGGAACGTAATGGTTTTATTAAGGGAAGGCACGTTATTTTTAACACTCAGCCACTTTTTGATTTGATATACTCTAAAAACCCAGCTACACTTCCTGAAATTGCAATCTCCCTCAATGGTGAGAAAGCACTCAACAGGGTGGAATAGGAGTGTGTATTTGCAGTGTTGGAAAAAAAAGGAGGAGTTCGTGACAAGTTTGTTTCCTGGATTTGTCTCCTGTACACCTCTCCACAAGCTAGTGTACACACTAATGACAATTGCTCTGATTATGTCTCTCTAGCATATGGGACTCGCAAAGGCTGTCCACTTACCCCCTTGTTTTTCACCTTGGTTATTGGACCGCTTTCTTTTACATTAAAGACCACTCTTTTGTTTAAAGGTGTTTTAAATTCAGGAATAGAGCACAGACTTATTCTTTATTTATCATTGTTCATAACCGAATCTGCATCTGCTGTCCCTGCTGGACAATTTTAGTTCTTTCTTCAGTTAAAGTTACGCGTACGTCACCTAGTCTCTTCCTGGCTAACTTATCTCACAGACTGAGATTCACTTCCAGAGATGAAGTGGCCTGCCACTTTAGCTGATTGCCAGTGTAAATGTTGTAAAAAATTATAAGTTTACCTAAAATTCTTTATTTATTTTAAACTGACCCTTTATTTTTGTCTCAAAACTTATTTAAAATGCTTGCTCAAATGATTAGCTCCTCTGTATGTGGTGGGAAAGCACCTAGAATGTCTAAATCTCTACTTCAGAAGTTCAAACTCAACGGCGATATAGCCTTGCCTGTTATTCGCCTCTGTTGTTTGGCTGCACACATTTATAAGACTGTTTATTGGCTTGAGTCTCCTAACGTCCCCTGGTGTAGATTGGAGGCATACCTCATTTTTCCCTCTCTGCCCTGCTGTACTCCTCCTTACCTATGAAAAGTAAACAGTGTACAGATAAACAAGTACTTCTTTACCTTTTGAAAAATCTGGCAGTAATTTAGAAACCATTTTGTGTTCTTATCTGCATCAACCTTGGCTCCAATATGTAATAATCATTTATCCCCCCCTTCATCTTTAGATTCCACTTTCTCTCAGTGGTACAGAAAAGATATGAAGGATTTTCAAGATTTATGTGTGGATAGGGTGTTCTGTTGTTTTTCCTATTTATCATCCACATTTGGACTACCTCCATCTCATCTTTTCGGATATTTTCAAATGAGTAACTCTACCTCTACCGTTTTGTTTTCTTCACTTTTCCATCACTTCGCCCAAAACAACCATGGATCAATCAGCTTTCTTTAAATCCACACCAAGGAGCATTCATTTCAAAAATGTATGACTTCCTCGTGTTATTTAAAGGTAGTGGTAATATTCATGCTAAAACTAAATGGGAACAGGAGCTGGGGATGGAGTTAAATAATGGGTGATGGGAGGCGGCCATAGACAGAACACATACTACCACACCTTGTGCCCGACTCCGCCTCATACAACTGAAGGTATTGCATGGGGCTCATCTTTCCAGATGATTATATCCAGATGTTGAAGATAAATGCAAATAGATGTCATAACGCTACCTGTAATCTAAGTCATGTTTTGTTTTTTTCTTCCTATGACCAGAACTACATACGTTTTGAGATGGGTTTTTCCAAAACGATGGCCTCCACACTCAACTTCAACTTGCATCCATGTCCACTGATAGCAAATTTTGGAACCCATAATGCAACATCTGCTCTTAATGCTAAACAGAAAACAAATAATTGCATTCACATCTCTCATAGCCAGACGCATCATACTCTTACAATGGAAGTCTGCCAAGAGTAGTCCTCCTATACCCCCGTGGCTTTAAGATGTCATGTTTTTTTTGGCTTGTTTTCTCAAACTTGACAAAATAAAATATGCACTGAGAGGCTCTGGGGAGGAGTTTGTTTTTTTGTTTTTTTATTCATCTATGGCAGCCCTTTGTTTTGCACCGTTGTCTTCCAATTAATCGAAGTACATACCTGCCTACTTATGTGTGTTTGTGTGATTGTTTGTGTTCCTTCTCTTGTTGCTGCTGGGTTTGTTTGTATTTATGTGTGTGACCACACCCTAGTGTAACAGTCACAGTGTGTGTGTCTGTGTGTGTGTGTGTGTGTGTGTGTCTGTCTGTCCACGCATGCGCACATGGGGTTTGTTATCTTATTGTGTTATGTCATTTTTGTTTTATTTCTATTTTATCTAGTTAATTTTATTTATTTGTTTGTTTGTTGTGTGTTTGTTTGTTTTGGACTCTATATATTTACTCTAAATTGTAGTTTTATGTTATTTTTTTGTTATTAATACTATTGCTATTATTACATTTTTTGTTATTACTATTTTATTTTTGTTTGACTCTGAAATTTTGAAAAATCTGCAAAGTACACTGTCACTATTGAAATTCATTATACACTACTATTTTGCCGTTAAATAATTATCAAAAAAAATCAGAATGAAAGAAATGGTGTACAAGAGAAATTCTGCTTTCAATTAAGTTAAACTTTTGTTCTATGGCAAAAAAAAAGTTTTTTTTAATGCTCTACAATTTTAAGGGGGTTTTCAGAATAGATATTCTGTTATCCAATTTGAGTGATTTTTTTCTTTCTTATGAGCACTTTCATGGCATTGTGTCTCACATGAACAATGTGCAAGGCTCTCTTGCAAATCATGAGTTACCATTCGGCCTGGCTAGTAAAAAGAAATTCAGCTTTCTACAGCCATCTATAATGGAGGATAGAGAGAAAAACTGCTTATGTTTGGGGGCTTAGAATTTCAATTATATGTTGGGCCCATTCTTCATGTACACAAAGAATTTGTAACAGAGTTCCCTTGAAAATAAATTAATATAACAAACAAGTAAACATTTGCACATGTCCACAGGCTGCAAAATCCTTTGGAGAATACGTATTTGAAAACCCACAAATCTCTGAAGTAATTACTTTACTGCTGTCAAAATGATAGGAGGTTGTGTAAAACGATTGGGATTCGATGGGGGGGAGGGGGGGGTGTATCAGTTAGAGTGGCTTTGACAGATTTAAATGCCGGCTCTTACAGTGCAAGGGTGGAGTAACTGCATTTGGAGTAAAATAGCTGTTAATGACATTAATTCGTGGGCTCACTTGCACTTGTTGGGTCGTCATCATGAAGCCTATAATTGTAAAGTCCAGTATATCAGAACTGCACAACCACCCTGCATGGATCTTGTAATATAGTTCAGTGTGATTGTTAATGTTTTATGCATTATGTTGAAACAAAAATCTTTATTGCACTTTCTCGCAGCTTAAAGGCTCTCTGTAGACTCATTTTAGCAGAGGAACAGCTCCCTAAAAGTAGAACAAATGGTAAAGGGAGAGGAGCAGCCCTTTGCTGGTATTGTAGATTCATACATCATTGGGAATATTTTTCTGTCTGGTTAATTGTGTGGTCAAGCTCCTCTCAAATCTTTTGTGGGGGAAAAAGGACATTATTAAAACTAGCAAGAGATGTCTAACATGCAGCATGTGGCACAATGTGGAAAATATTGTGCAAAATTATTTATGTTAGACTTAACTTTGATTGGAATAGGTTAGGTCTCCTTTTGCTAAATCTTTTAAACTAATTTCCGTCACCAATAGCTACAAATGCAATTAACAAAAGTCTATTATCTTTATGGCTTACTGTGCCTATAATGCAGACATTTAATCACATTTTAAAAAAATTAAATTAAAGTTATCTCTCTAATCCAAAATTAATTGACACATCTTGGTAAAATTTCATCATTTAAACTGAAATAAAATATCATCTCAATATGTAAGTTTTTTCCGGTCTGTTTTTTATATTTATTGATTATTTTCTTATTATTTTTTCTGCATTATCTGTATATTCTGTGTATATTATCTTGTTTTTCTTGTATTATATATCAACTATGTTGTATGTTTATTTATTTATTCATTTATTTTATTTTTTTATTATTTTATTATGCTAGGATACCTAACAAAATCAGGCAAAGGGACTGCCGATGGAAACTAGCCTCTTAGCTAATTCAGGTATATTTATATTTGCTTCGAATGTTAGCTAATGTAAATTGTCCCTTCCTAAACGTTGAAAAAAGAGCAATGTGTTATTTTCACCACAGGCTGTACAGTTATAACACACCCTTAACACAGGACATGGTAACCCAGCCAAGTGACTCTAGCAGCAGCCATGGACTGCCTGCAGCCTCTGTTCACATTGGCCCTGATAAGGACAGTTCAGTATCATGAGTGTAGTCCTGCTTGCTGTCAGAAGGGCGTGTCTCTTGGGTGACAGAACAACAGTGGGGCGGGGCGGCGTCATCTCAAAAGACAGAACGGGAATGAAAACATTCCTCACCTGGAAAAAAAAAAAAGGGGGGGGGCACCGTTTTTGCTTGCTGCAGACCTGAGTGGACTAACAACAACAAATGGAGTTGCAAAGTTCTGCATCTGCCAAGTGTCCGTCTGCAAACTGTCTGGAAGCAGACCGGTCCCCGTTGAATTAATGTCCATCACTCTGTCAGGGGAGTCGTTAACAAATATTTGTGGAGTCACAAAAAAAAAAAAAATATATATATATATATATATATATGTGTGTGTGTGTGTGTGTGTGTGTGTGTGTGTGTGTGTGTGTATGTGTATGTATGTGTATATATATGTGTATGTATGTGTGTGTATATATATATATATATAAAGTATATGCATGTGTGTATGTATATATATATATATATATATATATGTGTGTGTGTGTGTGTGTGTGTGTGTATGTATTTATGTATGTATGTATGTATGTATGTA
The DNA here is from genome assembly GCA_022114975.2 of Lampris megalopsis. Lineage (NCBI taxonomy): Eukaryota > Metazoa > Chordata > Actinopteri > Lampriformes > Lampridae > Lampris > Lampris megalopsis. Next base: position 29,052 of record JAJHIY020001432.1, on the reverse strand, counting down.
TGTATGTATGTATGTATGTATGTATGTATGTATGTATGTATGTATGTATAAGTGTATGTATAACTGTATGTATAGATGTTGTGTGTATGTATGTATAGATATATGTATGTGTGTGTGTAAATATATATATGTGTGTGTATAGATATGTGTGTATATGTATAGATATATGTGTGTATATGTATATATATATATATATATATATATGTATGTATGTATGTATATATAGATATATGTATGTGTGTGTGTGTGTGTGTTTCCATTAAGTGAGATGACGCCAAGAGCTTCGTCAACTCAAAACATGTCAGGAAACGAGTAACAAGAACTGATCAGCATAGTGGAAGCTAGTATTGTTCTTGTTTTGTGTCGACCTAAGTTAGTGATATTTGATTTTATGTGAAGATGAAAAAAAAAAGAAATGCACTAGGCAATATTTTAATGCACCAACTGCTCCTGCTGCATCAGCAGACGCTGCAGACATGCTGATGGAGCTTGAAAGGCCAGTGACCAAATCAAGAACTGCTGGATTTAACTTCCTCACCGCTATCAGTACAACAGGAATATTCTTCCAGTACTGTACTTTTCCTAAATATTCGTGCAGTAAAGTGTTTTGAAAGTTTAATATAACAGCTCAAGCTGTGTTTTGCATTCTCTTTGGAAACAGTAACTTCATTTTTTTTAAAGGCAATGCACTATTTAGCTTTTGTACTCGAGTTTGATTGTCACGACTTTTCTTCCTCCAATACACTATTCAAAACTTGAACTGACATAACAATAATAATAATAATAATAATAATAATAATAATAATAATAACAATAATAATAATAATAACAATAATGATAATAATAATAATAATAATAATAATAATAATGATGATAATAACAATAATAATAATAACAATAATAATAATAATAATAATAATCATCATCATCATAATAATAGGGGCATCAGGGTGGCATGGCGATCTATTCCGTTGCCTACCAACACAGGGATTGCGGGTTCGAATCCCCCGTGTTACCTCTGTCTTGGTCGGGCGTCCCTACAGACACAATTGGCCGTGTCTGCGGGTGGGAAGCTGGATGTGGGTATGTGTCCTGGTCGCTACACTAGCGCCTCTTCTGGTCGGTCGGGGGGGCCTGTTCGAGGGGGGAGGGACTGGGGGGGAATAACGTGATCCTCCCACGCGCTACGTCCCCCTGGCGAAACCCCTCACTGTCAGGTGAAAAGGAGCGGCTGGTGACTCCACATGTATCGGAGGAGGCACGTGGTAGCCTGCAGCCCTCCCGGGATCGGCAGAGGGGGTGGAGCAGCCACCAGGACGGCTCGGAAGAGTGGGGTAATTGGCCAAGTACTACTGGGGAGAAAAAAAGGCGGGGGAAATAAAATAAAAATAAAAATAATTAAATTAAAAATTAATAATAATAATGCATTTTTTTAACAACACTTTTCAAAATACTCAAAGATGCTGTACAGATGATAAAATAACCATAAAAGCAACACACCAAAAGCATAAAACACAAAACATGAATCACATAGTAACCATTCTGAAGAGGTGAGTTGTGATTAGTGATGCGAATGTGGACAGATCGGTGCAGTCTCTGGTGCATTTGGGGAGGGGGTTCCAGAGGGAGGGGGCAACTATGGAGGAGGATTTGTCGCCCCTGGTCAGGTGCTTGGGCCTGTGTGGTGGAGAAAGAGGGTTGACGCTGGCAGAGCGAAGGCTGCGGGAAGGAGTATGGCAGTGGAGCAAGTCCGTGAGGTTAGAGGGGGGCCTAGTTATGGAGGGCTTTGCGAGTGAGTTATGTTTTTTAGGTGAAAAAAAATAGTTCTGTGGATTTGATTGACGTGGTGTTCAAAGGAGATGTTGTCAGACATGAGTCCAAGGTTGTGGATGTGTGTGTAGGGGGCTAGAGTGGCGCTACCGATGGCAAGGCAGAAGTTGTGAGTGGTTTTGGTGAGGGATTTTGGACCGATGATGATCATGTCATTTAGTTTGAGGAAGTTGGCTTGCATCGATGGTTTGATTTCAGGGAGGTCAGACTAGAGGACATTGTAGTGGTGATGGACTTAGTGGGGATGTAGAGTTGGACGTCACTGGCGTAACAATGGAAGTGGAGACCATGACGATGTCTGATGTTACCAAGGACGTTACCAGGTAAAGGATGAACAGGAGAGGACCAAGCACCGAGCCCTGAGGGACACTTTGGGGCACAAGAGCGGTGAAGGAGGTGCAGTTGTTGATGCTGATGAACTCTAGACTGTTTTTAAGATATGACTTTAGCCAGGAGAGGGCAGTACTGCTCATACTGGGAGGATTCAAGGCGGGACAGGTGATTGGTGTGGTTGATGGTGTCAAAAGCTGCAGTGAGGTCGCAGAGGACGAGAATGCTGAGGTGGCCAGACACTGTGGAGAGGAGGTCGTTAAGGACTTTAATGATGGCTGCTGCGGCTGTGATTGCAACCAGATTGGATGGGTTCGAGCAGGTCATCAGAGATGAGGTGAGCTTTGAGTTGGGATGTGACAACACGTTCCAGTACTTTTGACAAAAAATGGGGGGGGGGTGTTGGAGATAGGCTTGAAATATCTCATCATATCAGGGAAGAGCCCAGGTTTTTTGAGGGTGGGGGCAACAGCAATCAGTTTAGGCGTATGGGGGACTGAACCAGAGCTGAAGGAGGTGCTAATGATTTCTGTGATGAGTGAGGAGGTAGCTGGGAGACAGTCCTTAACAAGATTGGATGGGATGGGATCCAGAGCGCAAGTGGAGCTTCTCCTGCTTACCAAAAATTTGGACAGCTACATTTGGGACACAGAGGAGGGCTTTGAAAGGGGCTTAGTGGTGGTGGTGGTGGTGTGTGTGTGTGTGGGGGGGGGGTGCAGGTTGCTGTAGATGGTGTCCATTTTAATTTGGAAAAAAATGAAAGGAAAAAGTTGCACTCATTAACTGTGAAGGACCTGAAGGTATTGTCATGGGTTTGAGAAGATTTTGTACTGAGGAAAAGAGAGCCTTGGGGTCGGTGGAGCTGGGATGTATGAGGTGTGAGCAGCAGGTGGACCGGACTGTGACGAGAGTGTCTTTGTATTGTCGAAGGTAGACTACGTAGGCTCCGAGATGCACTGTTAAAACAACAAGGCATCACAAAAATGTACTTCCATCTTTTATTTATGCATGTGTGGGGTGTCATGGGCGGCATGGTGGCCCAGTGGTTCGCACTGTTGCCTCACAGCAAGAAGGTCCTGGGTTCGAACCCCAGGCTGTCTCAAGTCCTCTCTGTGTGGAGTTTGCATGTTCTCCCCGTGTCTGCGTGGGTTTCTTCCCACCATCAAAAACACATGCATGTTAGGGTTAATACTCCTGCCTGTGCCCCTGAGCAAGGCAATGGAAAGAAGAAATGGAGTTGGCCCCTGGGTGCTGCAGCTTTCCACTGCTCCTATACAATAGGGTGGGTTAAATGCAGAAGACAAATGTCATTGCACCTGTACAAGGTTGAAATAAAGTGAGTCTCTTCATACTGATGATGTGTTAGTTTTGGTACTGCACCAGGCAAAATCAGTGCCAATGCAGACAAAATCTGGAGTTTCGATAAAAAAAACGGTTTTAGGTACTAGTTTTCCTAATTTATATGGGGAATATTGAAAATGATCAATCAAGTATGCAGTGTACAGTTTAAATGGATGAGGGAAAAAAAAACAGATGGGCAAAGACTTCTAGCGATTCTTCGGCAGTAATGGCTTCCATGTCCCAGCATCTAATCAGCCTAATCATCACACCGGGGGCCTGGCATAATCTTAACTCTTCAATATCATGATGGGAAGCAATAACCCTACATATGAAGCGCATTTCTCGACAGAGGCAGTGCCTGTGAGACTATGTGAGGCCATTTTCACACAAGTGGTCCTGCGGTGGCTGAGAGAGCGGGACAGCCACACCGTATGCAGAAGCACCCTCGTTCAAATACTGCCCCCGCTGAGCATATGTGCGATATGAACGGCATCCTGGACAGACCTCTCTGCAGCTACCATAAAAAAACAAACAAAAACGGAGTGCCACTCATGAGTGTGACTGTATAGCAGTGATGGCTGGTGCTAACTTTTTTTTGGGGGGGGGGGGCACACTTTACCTGGGTGCAGCACACCTGACAGCTGCTTTAATGTCCACACCGTCACAGAGTTATTAAGAAGGACAATGTAGCCTAGGCTACATTGAGAAGGACAATGTAGCCTAGGCTACATTGTCCTTCTTAATAACTCTGTGACTGTGTGGACATTAAAGCAGCTGTCAGGTGTGCTGCACCCAGATAAAGTGTGCCCCCCCCCAAAAAATTTGTAGCACCAGCCGCCCCTGCGCTGTTAAAGCAGTAGTGAAATGCATTGAGCATTATCTTCAGTTGAGCTGACTATGAGCATTCAAGATGAGCCCTCATTATGTCAGAATTAGGGGTGGGGGTAGGGGGTCGGAGTCTGCCCATGACCTGTGTACACAGCAAACCACATAATACGATGTGTATATGTTCTGCATAAATAGCGTTTGGTGGCCTTAAAAAGGAATCTGAGACGTTCATTGAAATTCTGCTCGCTACCAAGCTCTACACGGGCGGCGCAGCCCTCGGTGACTAATGGCGTGCAAAGGTTCAAAATTAATTCCGAGCTCTCTTGATATCTTCCTCTTGTTCAGTCAGGGAAAAGACAACATACACCAGGCCCCGTTCAAGTAAAGACGATCGACGTGCCCGGGTGGAGAATGCACTTTTAAATCTAACTTAAAAAAAGTTTGCATGTGCAAATTATTTGATCACGTTTTACCAGTATGACGTCATTATGCATGCTCAATAATCCAAGTAAGGACATCACGGAGATACTTAAAAAAAACCTAAGCTTTTACCTTCTTCAGTGTTGTGGTTCTGATGATTCAGTGTCCAAGGGTGAGAAAGACAGACAGAATTAGAGATCGACTCACATACCTGCTAACGTAACGCAGACAAAAGAGAAAAAGGGGTGTCATGAAGGTGCAGTGGTTAGCGTGGTCGCCTCACAGTAAGAAGGTACTGGGTTTGAACCCCCGGGGTAGTCCAACCTTGGGGATCATCCCGGGTCGTCCTCTCTGTGGAGTTTGTATGTTCTGTGTAGGTTTCCTAGAATTCCTAGAATTTCCTAGAATTATCCCTAGGTCGGCCTTGTTTTGGACTGGCAGCCTGTTCAGGGTGTCTCCCCGCCTGCCGCCCAGTGACTGCTTGGATAGGCTCCAGCAGCCCGCGGCCCCAGTTGGGATAAACGTCTTGGATAATGGATGGATGGATAAAAGAGAAATACAAGCAAACGGACTGCAATTATCAGCAGACAACTGAAAGGGCCATTGACCTATCACATGCAATCCATGGCACAGATCGATTGTAGCCTCTGCTATGGATGCTGTAGCAATTGTTTTCTCCCAGAGAACCCCCTCCCCCACTATAGATGTGCAGACATACACGAGCTCAGATAAACAGACGTATGGATTCAGTACAGACAGGCAAACAGGCAAACATGAAGACAAAACTTTAAAAGAAAAAGAGAAGATCATAAGACACGAAGACAGACTTACAGAGAAGCAGACAAAACAACAAAAACAGGCTAAGAAGGAGACAAGCAATGTCCCCGCTGGAGTCCAAAAAGTCCTTTCAGTGGAGAAGATTGAGGACCTCTGTAGATGTGTGGGTGCGTGGGAACTCGGATAACACGGTGGGCAACCTGAAATAAACAGCTGATGCTGAGTGAAGGCCGAAGGAGAATGTTCTGCCTTCTCGCGTCCTGCTAAAGATTGAGTTGTTTGGGTGTTTGTGTGGGTGTTGGCCTGTTGACTGGCTTTGCTGAACAGAAAGGAAGAGGAGGGGTTGGGTTGGTGGGGTCTGAGAGGAATTAAATTAACACGGACACGGAATAAGGAAGGGGGGGAGAGACAATGCCACAATCAATCTCTGCAGGGATCACTTCCTGTCTCATGTAGATTCAGCAGAGCGGTATTGACTTTTAACCGTTGTACCAAGAAAGGAAGAAAGAAATACAAGTGGAGTGTGTTAAAGGCATTAGTCGTGCGTCCCTGTCAGAAATGCTTGAGTACGTAGCCGCACTTCACCTTAACCGCAGTCAATTTGTCCAATTTACGGACATATTTAACTAGTTCAAGAGCACAAACTAAGACCCGTGGTGAACCAACGCTTTGTGTTTGTGTGTGTGCTCCTAACCCTTTACAGAGTCCCCATTTGGATATGAGAATAGCAACTTTTAAAGTCTTCCTTAAAACACATCTTTAAATGTTTGTATGTCTTGGGCGAAGCGCCCCTCATTTTCTTATAGGCCCACTAAGTGGCTTCCGTCCATCCATTAGCCGAACCGCTTATCCTGCCCTCAGGGTCACGGGGATGCTGGAGCCTATCCCAGCAGTCACTGGGCAGCAGGCGGGGAGACACCCTGGACAGGCCGCTGATTTATATAATGCAAACTCACAGTAGATAAAGGCTGAAAATGTTTTCTATGGTAAGATTAAGCTGCAATAAGTTATTTTATTCAACATATTGCAGGTCTCCATTATGGAGACCTGCAATATGTTGGTCTCTATGTTCACGGCTATATGTTTAGCCCATGTGACCAGTTCAGACCATGTGACCAATTCAGACCATGTCAGACCATGTTCAGACCATGTCAGACCCAGTTCAGACCCATGTCAGACCCAGTTCAGGCCATGTCAGACCATGTTACCAGTTCAGACCATGTTCAGACCATGTGGCCAGTTCAGACCATGTGACCATTTCAGACCACATTCAGACCATGTCAGACCATGTTCAGACCATGTCAGACCCAGTTCAGACCCATGTCAGACCCAGTTCAGACCATGTCAGACCATGTGACCAGTTCAGACCATGTGACTCCATGTTGGTCTCCATGTTCACAGCTGTATGTTCAGACCATGTGACCAGAAGGGCTTATACTTGCTATAGAAGAAAGAGTATCGCGCTCATCGGCTGAAGTTGCTGCTGTTCACAAGTTTCTTGTCTGCTCGGTCAAGTCAGTCACAAGACCTTCTTGACAGACATAATGGGGTTTCTTCAACCATTAGGCCTGAAAAGAGGGGGAGGGGAGTTGTAAGAGAACTGTTAAACCAACCACGGCAGGGAAACAATGGTGAATATCGGTGTGGCCTTCTCAAGACGGACACCCTTCCTGACGCAACCCTCTCCATTTAACCGGGCTTGGGACTGGCACTAAGAGTGCACTGGCTTGTGTATCCCCAGTGGCCGGGTTGGTCAAAATCTGCACTGTTCAGTGGAAATTAAAGGATTGGATTGGTACTCAGTATCAGCTGATACTTAAAGATTCGTACTCAGAATCGGTGCCGGTAGTGAAAAAAGTTATATTGGCGCATCCCTAATTTTCATAGCCATATCTTGTCAAGGTGTGACGGTACATATCATATCTGCTTCAGATTAATAGACACTGTATGGCACACCATATAATGCTATGTAATTGCTAGATTAGTCTTAAAATGATCATTATGAGACAGGCATGGGTGCGAGTCCATGAATACTGGGATGGTATCCAGCGCTTTACCTGTGCCCCCATCCATAGGGTTAGTGGTTGTGTCAGGAAGGGCGTAAAATTTTGCCGAATCAGTAGGCGGATTGACAAGACCATATCGGACTGGTCAAGGCCCGGGTTAAAAACGAACACCATTGCTGCTGTGCCCTCATGGGGCACTGATGGAAACTATAAGATGCACTGTGGCGACCCTTGAGAAAGCAGGAACAAGCTGAAAGGAGAAGAGGAAGACGAAGTCTTAAAGTGATAATCTAAATGTATTTCATATAAACAAATGTCCTTTTTAATCACTACCTCTCACCTACAAATCAGGCCACTCTTTATCTGTAAGTCTTAAAGTGGTTGCATTTTTTTTCTAAAAGTGTTGTTACGGCACTTGCCCATAAATTGAACCATGACAGGAAATGACATGTTTTACTTCAGCCAGAAGAAGTTGACCCATCAGAGAGGATGGGTGGAACTTCCTCTCTGATGGATCTGCTGGAGAGAATCTCTGCTTGGTCCAACAAAGATGGCGTATGGACACAAGATACTAGCAGACATTTATCTAGCTAGCTAGCAGCGGTTAGCCTACCAGAGAAGATAAGGAGAAACTTCTTCTCTGGTGGACCAACCAGAAAGAAGCTCAACGATAGTTCCTTAGTGAACAATACTCATCTAGCAGGCAGTGGAAATCTTCTAGATAGCCACTTCAGCTCCTACTGGCTCTGGGGAAAAAAACAAAAACGTTTTTGTCCTTAACATGGGGGGTCAACAACTGAATTTGAACCCTAATATGAAGTCACTCTACCGTGACAATGGCTCAAAATATTGTCCAAGCGTTGAAATATTCCTAAGGACGTTATTCAAGTCATGCGAATTGGAAACGACAAAATTTCAATAATGTATTCATATTTGCCCACTTGTTTTGTGGCATTAAATATGTATTCGATGATTTGTGACCTTATGTTTTATTCAGACGTGTTGGCGGCTGGTGAGTAAAGACGTTTGTGGAGGTTCTCCCTGGTGACACGTGGAGAGGAAAAAAAAAACAAAAACACAAAAAGGTTATACACGACATTAGGTTCATCTTTGGCAGGGCAGCGTAAAAAGCATGACGGCTTATCGGACCATGTCTGTAATATTGCGTTTTAATATATAAAAAATATATATATATAAATATTTAATAGAGAGGAAAGTCCGTTAACGTAAACTTGTAAAATTTTGGCAGGTGTAAAACTTCTGATTCGGAAACGAAGAACAATATTTGATATTTTTCCATGTTTTTTTTGGGTTTTTTTTTTGTTTTTGGTTTTTTTTTGGGTTTTTTTTTTTTGGTTTTTTTTTGGGTTTTTTGTTTTTTTTTTTTTTTTTTTTTTGCTTTCCTTTTGTTTAATTTTAATGTGTGGTTTATTTATTTATTCATTCATTTATTTATTTATATCTTATTTTTTTGTGAAAATTATGTATGATGGATGTAAGATGATGATGTATGTAGTTTTTTTTTTTTTGGACCCCCCCCCCTTCTTCTCCCCAATTGTATCCGCCCAATTGACCCACTCTTCCGAGCCGTCCCGGTCGCTGCTCCGCCCCCCTCTGCCGATCAGGGGAGGGCTGCAGACTACCACATGCCTCCTCCCATACATGTGGAGTCGCCAGCCGCTTCTTGTCCCCTGACCGTGAGGAGTTTCACCAGGGGGACGTAGCGCGTGGGAGGATCGCGCTATCCACCCCCAGTTCCCCTTCCTCCCCGAACAGGTACCCAACCTGACCAGAGGAGGCGCTAGTGCAGCGACCAGGACACCTACTCGCATCCGGTTTCCCACACGGCCAATTGTGTCCATAGGGACGACCGAATAGACCGCTACACTATCCGGGTGCCCCATTTTTGCATAATTTTAAAGATTATTATTTTTGATTTTTTGGGGAAAATTCTGCATAATAGCTGCAAGATGATGCTGTGTGTACTATGGTGTGTTTGTTTTGTTTTGTTTTTTACTTCATGTTCATATGTTTCCCCCAAGTTTTGTAAAGGCAGCATGTTCCGACACCCTATCTTAATGAGCAGAGCCTTTCCATGTGTCCTGTGCAGTGTTACAGCGGTGCTCGTCACGTGTCAGAAGTTGCGTGCTGCGAGTCACGTGCACGCAACTTCAAACAAATGACTGTTAAACAGTAACCTGTTTTTCATCCCTTTGGTGCGAGCCAGTAATTGGGCGACACTGGGGGGGCGTCTAGTCATTTTAATCTCTCGGGGATGCTGCACCGAGCTGTGCAAGTGAAAACCCTTTAAACGACCTTCCGTGCACATCCGGCCACACACCCAGGGCTGGATTTTATCTTATTTCACAAAATGTATTCACTTACAAGTTCTGAATTTAAATTTGAACTTGTTTTTTTTTGTCCAATGGATGTCTCTGAACTGTTTTATTCTACAAGTATTTCTTGCAAAAATCACATTACTTCTTCCATCCTTTCAACCCGATTATCCTGCTCTCAGGGTCGCGGGGATGCTGGAGCCTATCCCAGCAGTCATTGGGCGGCAGGTGGTGAGACACCCTGGACACCCTGGACAGGCCGCCGGGCCATCACAGGGCCAAGACACACACACATTCACCCCTAGGGACAGTTTAGTACGGCCGAGTCACCCGACCTACACGTCTTTGGACTGTGGGAGGAAACCGGAGCACCCGGAGGAAACCCACGCAGACACGGGGAGAACATGCAAACTCCACACAGAGGACGACCCCCAAGGTTGGACTACCCCGGGCCTCGAACCCAGGACCTTCTTGCTGTGAGGCGACCGCGCCAACCACTGCGCCACGGTGCCGCCATTAACTACTTCTCTGCCTGTTTTCTGAAAAGGCAACATTTGCCCATCCCATTAACACAGATGGGGAAATAAAATGTGTTGCACTTGTGTGAGTGCACGTGGAGGGGATAACAGAAATGAGTCTGACTTTCTTCAATTTTAGATCAGCGCAGCTAATTTTCCTAATGAGCCGGTCGTGTTGCGGGGCGAGTCGCTGGGATGTGCTGCGCTGCTGCAATATACGCACGTCTTGTGTAGCTTAAAACCGGGACGTGTTGCTGATGTGCACGCACGCTGCGGCGCCCTCCAAAGCAGCGGGTCTGCATGGCGCTGATGATAACCCCGTGCACAGCTGGGGATGTGAAATGCATCCCCAGACTATGAAGCGTACTCCAGTGATAGGTTTCAAAGATACTGACGGGATGAAGGAGTGGATGGATTGATTGACAGATGAATAGTTACGCATGAGAGGACACGATAACAGAATCCATATCGTCACGGTTATTATTAATGGGGGGGGGGTCCTTTGGGGTCATATTTATTTGGTTCATTGGCAGTAAGAGTAAAGTAATGTAATGTATTCTCGCATATCCGTAAACAGGCCATAACCCCTGATGGTCACACAGCCATCGTTGGCATCGCCTCACCTCTCACCTCACCTGCCCCCTAACCTCTCGAGAGGTCGTTGGGGCCCCGCTGTTGATTCTGCAACCAGTCCCGACCGTCTCTGTCCGTCCTCGCCTGCCCCTCTGTAAGCTGGCAAAGTCAAGGCCTGTCCACTCTCTGATGCTACGCTACATAGCCATCGCTGCTTCCGTCCTCCTCGTCTCCGCCCGTCCCTCACTGTGCCTTGCAGGGTGGTCCAAGCAAGGCCGGGACTTCTCGAGACGTGACCATACCACTTCGAGAAGCCCCGGCCTTGCCTAGACCGCCTTTGGTATACCACCCCCCTACCTCTAAGGTCACAACTTTGCAGCCAAATGCTCTAGCATTTGCTTCATTGCTATCTCACAGACTTGTTCTGTTTAACTGGAGGTCGAATAAAGCACCATCGTGTGTGCGGGGGTTTAGGGAGGAGCTGTCCCTTCTCCCTTTAGAAACGCTCTGATATGAAACCTGCAAAACCTGCAAACACTTCGCTTTGACCCGGAGTCCTTTCATAGACTTCACTGAAGCTTTTCCCTGTCACTGAATGTACTTTTTACCTGGTGGTAACTACAAAATGTATACATACCGGCATACTGAAATAAGAAGTCCCTGCATTGTATTTATTTTTTTCTTGAGCCTTTGGGGGAAGGGCGGACTCCTCCTACATGTACTTTTTTATTTTTTTATTTTGTTGCTCGTGTATCCTGTACACCTCTTCCAACACCTTGAAAATCAGAAAGTAAAAGAAGAAAAAAAATAATGATGATAAAATATTCATAACCTTTTGCGGTTGGGCATGCAAATAGTGTATAATTCACACAGTGCTTTGCAGAGCACAATCTTTATTTATTATGTATTTATTTATTCATTTTTTTTACAAAATGTATTGTCTTTGTCTTGGGGAAAATAGATTCAAGCTTATCTCCTCCAGTGCACATCAAAGTAACGCATCCGCCAGCATTCTGGGTACTGTAGGAGTTATCAGTTATCAATGAACCGTAGAAGTAATTAATTTTAACTACAATTCAAATTAACTGTCGGACCTACGGTATATTCAGATATTGGAAATCATGCCTTATCTTCCTGATTGTTTTTATTTTTACTTAATTATTGATTTGCATAAAGATGGGATCTCCTCACATTTCCTCTTCGTCATTAACCTCCTTCCAACAAACACAGGTTGACCTTATTAAATACGGCACGTGATCCTCCCTCGCGCTACGTCCCACCGGTGAAAGTCCTCACTGTCAGGTGAAAAGAAGCGGCTGGCGACTCCACGTGTATGGGAGGAGGCGTGTGGTAGTCTGCAGCCCTCCCCGGATCGGCAGAGGGGGTGGAGCAGTGACCGGGATGGCTCGGAAGGGTGGAGTAATTGGCCAGCTACTACAAATGGGGAGAAAACTGCTATTCAACCACGTGATCAGCACTGTGACTGCGTCTTAGCATGAAACTGAAGATGTCTGCTTGCACCTCTGCACCGTCACGCAGCCTTATGGCGTTGGGAAAGGGGCCCCCACCCAAAAAGAATCCCAAATATTCCTGAACTCCTTCATCCCTTCACGGTTACAGGGACGCCCGCAGAAGTGGTTTCCCATCTTCAACAGGTCTGCACAACCAAAGAGTCCCGGAACCGCGATGGCGGCGGGAAACGGCGGCTCTTTCCACCGGAAAGCGTGTGTGGGATCGTGCTCTACATCAAAGTGTTGCTCCCCCCCTCTTCCGCGACCCTTCTGCATCTCCCGCCCAGCACCCGGCTTCTGACATGTTAATGAGCAAGGCAAACCTGACAGGGAGAAAAGTTCCACTCGCAGCCTTCAAAGGTATCCACTCTCCATAAAACCTCCTGCGGGATCGAACCCTGACCCGGCGTGTCGGTACCCCTTCCCTCACTCCTCAGGACGGAAAGCGAAGCGAAGACCAAGATCGGGCCTGTCTGACGTGGCTCACTCCTGTCGCCGGGTCTGCTTCCGTGGACGGACCCGTTAAACAGCCGGAAACCTATTTCTGAACAATCTATCAGGGTTCTACGTGGGTTTTGAGCCGTCCTTAGGGACCCACTGTCCTCCAAACCAGTCGCTCCTTCATACTGTGGCCTGCTTTTGGAGGTGGAGATGGCGTGATGTGAATGAACGTCCAGTTCTGTCATTTTAACTGTGTAGCTTCAGTCATACGGACCCCCCCCCCCGTCATGCCCATCTACCTCAGGCATGTATGTAAGTAACCTGCTGACATCTATCTCAGCATCTCTGCTATATTCCCTGCACCACTGCACCCTATCGCCTCTTATTCCGCCTGCATATATACTACTAGTCAATCATTGTGTATATATCTGAAGATGGTTGTGTTGTATGTTGTTATTCTTTGTTGAGTACACTGAGAGAGCCACGAAACCAGAGTCAAATTCCACATGTGCAAACCTACATGGCCAATAAACGTAATAATAATAATCATAATCATCATAATGGTGATAATAAACAACAACAACAACAATAATAATCATCATCATCATCATCATCATCATCATAATGATAATAATAATAGTAAACTTTATTTATATCACACCTTTCTAAACAATATTACAAGGTGCCTCACACAACAGGATAAAATAGACAAAGCCACAAAATACAACACAAATATAGGACATAATGCCAAATCAGCTCCACAGCACAATGTCAGGATAAAGTCACGTGAGCATAATTAAAAAGGAGATAATTAGCGCTGATAAAGAAATGATCATGACGAAACAATTAAAATAAGGCGATGAAAGGAAAAAAAAAACATAAAAATATCAATAATTAAAAATGTAAAATTATAAAAGTATAAGATGTAAACAATATCAAAATGAATTAATTATTTGCTATTAACATGGGCAGCGATGGGTTTACACACGATTCTGGTTCTGATTCTGGTGTAGAGCATTCCGAGCTTAACGTCCGCTTCGGCCGAAACCCAAGAGCTGTTGTGTACAGAGTACGTGGCTTTCGGATCTGGCTACTTCCTGTATATGTGCCATGCCTCGTGTTGGATGGGTGCCCTTAGAGTTGAGCTGCAACAACCGCAGTCCACTTCCCAGGCCTTTAGTACGAAGGGACAGGTTAATGTGGTATCATCAGTAATTATGCTTATACCCTGAATACATAATCCTACCTTGGACTGAAGCAGCACAACCCGCGCACAGATGTTAAGAGCCACGCACATTTGCATATACAAGGAATGTGACCCCTGGTGGGCTTCTCTCGCTCGAAAGATAAAGGCCCTACAATGCACTCGCCGTAGCCTCCTCGCCGTTGATTTAGACGAGGAAATTCTGCATAGAAATATCCAGACCTCCTCCCAAAGCAGCACCGAGAGAGAGTAATGGCGCCCTCACCGTAGCACGCCGCTATAAGGGAGGATGTACGAGCAGGGCAACTGCACCACCACCAAGGAGCCCCCCCCCCTGCAGAGAGTGGTAGAGCTGGCTGAGCGTAGCACCGGGACCGCCCTCCCCTCGCTGCAGGACTTCTATACACCAGGCGGTCCAGCACCAGGCCTAAAAGGATTATTATGGATCCCCACCATCCCAATAAACCAGCCGCTGCTGTGGTGCAGATGTCTCCGCAGCCGCAAGGCACACACACACACACACACACACACACACACACACACACACACACGGAGACTCAGTAGGAGTTACCCCCCCCGACCCCCCTCCAGGCCATAAGGGTACTTAACACCAAATCACCAAATACCCACAATAACAAAAATAACGTATACTGCATACACACTACACACATACTAAGAACTGTAAGCCCCAACACAATTGTATTTTATTTGTACACTTGCATGATGGTGCTATATATATATATATATGTGTGTGTGTGTGTGTGTGTGTGTGTGTGTGTGTGTGTGTGTGTGTGTGTGTGTGTGTGTGTGTGCATATGCATATATGTGCATGTGTATATATATGCATATACATATACCTACAGGTACATATACATGCATGTACACACACACACACTCACACACACACACACACTCACACGCACACACAGTGTTCACATGTATGACTATCGATCCCCAACAGGCAGAGACAGGCTGGCAGAAGCAGTCAGCAAACGAAAGATGTGCGGAGCGTCCAGCAAGTCTTTAACCTTTGACCTTTTATCAACAGTGATTTCCGACAGGAAGCTTCCTCACCCTCCGCGCGGACCTCATGCGTAACAGCCCATTGGCTAACAGGGCTCATGAGTGGCTCTGCGTGGGGTGTGTTTTTTTTTAGCAGCGTAGTGTTGTTTCACCGTGCCGCGGGTTCGAGTGCGCGGGACGGCGTTTGACGGGCGCGAGGCCCGACACGAGACCCCCTCCCTTCAGCCCTGCTTTGCAACTGCTGGCGTCAGCGGCGTGTGCCAGTCCGGCGGAGTAATTGGCCGTACATCTTAGCTGGTGAAAAGGTTAATTAGTGCGTTATTATGAGGTGGGGGGAGGGGAGGGGGTGATTGAAAGCTGTGATAAACAACGTAATGGCTTCTCCTCAAGAATTGTTTGTTTTTTTGCAGCGTTATATTGCCTCTAGTAAAATCTACATTTGATGCGCGGTCGTTTATTTGACTGGGAGGTTGTAACGGTGGTTCCGTCGCCGCCGCTTTTGCTTCCCCCTGTTGAGGACGGTGCAATCTAACTCACCCCTCACGTGACACCGTTTGCATGTAGGGTGCGATGGCGGACCCAAATCTCATTGGGATTCACATACGGGTCCGTCCACATACCTAGTGGATCTGCACTGCCATCAGAGGTTTACATGCAGTTTTTCGGTTTCCTAATTGCACATTGACAGCCCAGGGAGTTTTTTTGGGGGGGGGTACAGTGCTCTGTAGCGCCCACCGGAGGGGAGGAGTTGGAACAGGTCGTGACCATGGTGTGATGGGGGTCCGCAGTGATGTTGCCTGTCCGTGTCCTGAGTCTGGAGGTGTAGAAGTCCTGCATGGAGGGCAGGTTGGCACCAGTGTCAAATTGTGCTCGTGAGTGACAAACCATTTACTCGTCTCGCTCAGATCAACTTATAATATGTCAAATGTTCTGTATTTAGTGTCGCTTTAATGGATTTTAGTTGGGGTTTTTTTTTGGTCAGTGAGTGATGAGTTCTCAAGACACCGGATCCAAGGGATAACCGCAAGATGGGGAAATAAACCTTGCAGCGTTACAGATGAGACGGCATCATATCACGCTTTGCACGTTTAATCCCGGATCATTTGTCATGCACAGGTTCAAGCTTTGGCTCTGCCTTTCTGCTCTGGGGCTGTGAGAGAACACAGTTCAGATTCCAGCGATGCCAAAAAAAATAGGAAATAAAATAATAATGCTGTGTTTCTCATATTATGAGCAGGACACTTTTCCATCTGGGACTCGCTGGCGAGCTCTCGGGCCATTCGCTGGCTCGGTCTGGCTTAGTCATTCTTTTTTTATGACCGTGGAGAAGGAAACCCGAGCAGGGGTCTTGTTTGCTGAGAGCAGTCATAGAGAGAAATGGCATCGTAAAGTTTGGCCACCTTTGTTGTTTTGCTCTTTTTTCATATTCCTAACACTTCTCTATCCTGCATGATCATTCTGGGCCAGAGGGGATCCGGCTGGGCCTTCAAGGTATTCAGTGAAGGCCTAAGAACAAAAAAACTATTGAAATTTGTTTTTGTACTCCTAATACATATTCTTAATTACCTTCTACATTCAAATATTAGTAATAATATCCAGCTCATCGTGGTAATCTTGGACTAATATGTCTTGGCAAAGAGTGGGTTTATATAATGGAATGGGAAATGGACAAACCACGAAATTTCCTCTGATGGTATCTGGGCGAATCGACAACTCCCCCCCCCCTGCCAGAACTTTCAATACTGCCCCCTGCCTGAACTTTCAGTACTCCCCCTGCCAGAACCTTCCGTAGCTGTAACCAATGCCTGTGGAATTCAAGTCGATTTGGGCATGGATTTTGATTTTGACAGTTGTCTCAGACAATCATATCAGTGAAGGTGAGCTTCCATGCCGTCTCTTGAGGAAACTGTAGTTGGGGCAGTGGCGGTTCTGGCCATTCTGGTGCCCTAGTCGAGCTCTCCAACCCCCCCCCCCCACACACACACACCCGACCCACCCACACCCCCCCCCAAAAAGTAATCTTCAGAAGAAATAACACTTTTCTACCTTAGCTTAACTTTTCTAGTTTCAGCGTAGCTCATTAAGCTAGTTAGCTAGCTTAACACAGCTACAAATAGGAGACAGACATATATTTTTAAATGTGTCCATTAAAAGCATAGCTCTATAATTTTGTCTCCTTTCGGCCTAATCTATCCTCTTCTTTCTAAAGAGCGCCCCCCGATGGCTTTGATCTTTTCATTGGTACAGACAGAAAAATCTCAACAGCTGCAGTGCACTGTCAGCGGGTGCGCTCACCTCCCGTACACATCTGGCCCCGCCTCCACCGTCTCTCTCACCATCTCACTCATAACAAATAATTCTTAATGTGTGTTGTGTATTTCTATAGTCATTAAAATACATATAGATTGAATTCCTCCCCCCACCCACACACACACACACTTTAAGGGGTGTAGTGGGGGTGCACAATGGGTGCCCCTCCTTCCAGGTGGCACCCTAGGTGTGACCGCCTACGTTGCCTATGCCTAGAAATGCCCCTCTGGGGTACCCAGAAAGCGGCAGGATGGAGCGCAGTATGACATGTGCACTCATTACCAACGTATACACAGTTGGATAATGGACAACCTGCACACACAGGTGAGGGACAGGTTCAAAGTCCACGACAGACTCTTATTTCTTGCACTACTAGACCCACAGTAGTTTACTGCATATAGGAAGAGCTCCCCCAACATGGCTCTCCGCAGTCCTGAGGGAAGTTATGGGTGCCACATCGACATATCCCGTGTAAAGACTGATCTTGTTGTAATGTATAATATATCTGACTTTGAGAGATGGAGCCCTTCTGATCTCCTCCCTTTTCTCCAGTAAAAGAGACTGACCGAAAATATTCCCCGACTCCACCTTCTCCCTTGCCTGGTCTTAACCATCCCTGTGTCCACAGCCTCAGTGGAGAGAACATTCAGGTTCAGGTTACTTTATTTGTACCCGTAAGTAGATTTGGTTTTGCTGTAAGACAAGTCATTTAAAACTGAGCTGGTTATCCGCTGTGACTGTCTGGTGTACAGGGGACGCAGGGTCAAGCTGTGACTCGCCAATTAGCCTACTAGACCGTTTAACGATCTGATTCAGAGAGTTTCTGCTCTTTAAAGATAGCTTTCCAAACCATGACACCAAAGAAAAAGATAAAATCTACCCAGTAAATGCATGTTAGAATGAGGTCATCATGGCTTTGTCAGTGTGGAAAAAGGACAGTTTCCTCAAACAAAGCAAACGTTTGCGCCCCTTTTTGCACACGGCTCCACAGTTTGGCATCAATTACTGTCCTAAGAACAACATCACGTGCACTGAGTGAGCAGCTCTCAGTGTACTTAAATAGAATAACAGCACAACAATATTCAGGAATACATTCAAGGAATGCTTGTATAGAGGTGAAACAGGGAGTCAAGAGTGCAATGGTGCAGGGTGCAAAGATGCTGGGGTAAATATGTTAGCAGGATACCTAAACACATGAGATAGGTAGACATGACAGAATATGCATAAATACGTACAATATGCAGTATATACAGTGTGCTCAGGTGTATTGTTACCATGGTAAGTGTTCATCAGAGTGACAACCTGCGGAAATATACTTTATATCTGTTGTTTTGAGGTGCAGTGCTCTGTAGCGCCTACCAGAGGGGAGGAGTTGGAACAGGTTGTGGCCAGGGTGTGATGGGTCTGCAGTGATGTTGCCTGCCTGTTTCCTGACTCTGGAGGTGTATAAGTCCTGAACGGAGGGCACGTTGGCACGAGTGATTTTCTCTGCAGTCCTCACTGTCCGTTGTAGTCTGTCCCTGTCCTATTTGGTGGCTGATCCAACCCACACAGTGATGGATGTGCAGAGGACAGACTGGATTATTGCAATGTAGAACTGAATCAGCAGTTCCTGAGGCAGGTTGAACTTCCTGAGGTGATGGAGGAAGTACCTTCTGTGCTGGGCCCTTTTGCTGGGGCCTTTTTCCTGTGTCTGTGTTGGACGCCCACTTTAGGTTCTGGGGATTGTGGATCTCAGAAACCTCAAGGTTTCCACAGCAGGCATAGTGCTGTTGAGTATGGTAAGGGGGGGGGCAGTGTTGGGAGGATCCTCCTGTAATCCAATGTAATCTTCACAGTTTAAGCATGTTCATCTCCAGGTTGTGTTGACCCCACCAGAGGGCCGGCTGGTTAACCTCTCATCTGCATGCAAGCTTGTCACTGTCCTGGGTAAGGCCAATGATTGAGGATTGTGTCATCTGCAAACTTTAGGAGTTTAACAGATGGTTCTCCTGGGAGTCAGTCATTTTTGGAGGTGGAGAAGCCCGGGAGAGGGGGAACTCACAAAGTTAATTTGCAGCAGCACATTTTTGGTGTACTGTGGCCTTTGCCCAGTAGACAGTCCTGTTGACGCCACAGGCAAGCAGTAGATAGAACAAAAACCACAAAGCGACAGGATGACGAGGATCCATTTTAGATTAGCAGCACCAGAAGGACTTGGTCATGATGACACTCAAATGATTAATTTAAAGGAAGTACATGTAAGAAAACATTTAAGGCAAGTTTGAAACGCCAACACGAGGACGCCAAACTCTCACTGCTAGTCGCTGCGCCTGCATGCGCCCAAGCCGCATTATCAGCACTGAACAGGATGAAAACATGCAGCAGAAACAGCACCGGACAGCTGGGCTTTAGTCTTAGATGAGAAAGAAGGTCTTATGGAGTTGAAGTCAAAGGGCAAAAAGGACCCAGCAGTTGCACACTTGGTTAAAAAGGATCTCAGGATGGACTTTCTTTTCAAGTGATCTTCATTTGGCGAGTACACAACTTTTTTCGCATAATTGGCTGGTATATTCTATTTTTATTCTGTCAAGAAATCCTGCAACTTTTGCTGACGTCTGCTGTTCTGAGGAGACATCTGCACACTATTTTCTGTGTTTTTAAACGATAGACCAGTTGGGTATACTAGACGCTGGATTTTGAGGTTTTCAGGAATCACCTTTGTGTGTTGTGAAGCCAATTAGGGCAAATAAACCTTTCGTATGCTGAACTTCCATGTGACAGGGATCTGGCTATTTATTGTTATGTTTTATTTTTTTATTGGTTTGTTTTTGCCACATTTGGTCATATTGAAGGCTCAGGGTCCAGGGCACGGATCACCACTGACTCAATATCATCTCATGTTGACATTGTGCTGCTAAATCTACCGTCTGTCCCCAGTGAGTCAGTACCTTACAGTCTTAACAATGGCTTAAAACACTGGTGATACGAGGATTTAGGCTTTTTTTTCTTTGGGTGGTTGGGCTCCCCCCCCCCTTTTCTCCACAATTGCACCCATCCAATTACCCCACTCTTCCGAGCCGTCCCGGTCTCTGCTCCACCCCCTCTGTCGATCCGGGGAGGGCTGAAGACTACCACATGCCTCCTCCCATACATGTGGAGTCACCAGCCGCTTCTTTACACCTGACAGTGAGGAGTTTCACCAGGGGGATGTAGCACATGGGAGGAACACGCTATTATTCCCAGTTCCCCACCCCCCGAATAGGCGCCCTGACCTACCGGAGGAGGCGCCAGTGCGGTGACCAGGACACATACCCACATCCGGCTTCCCACCCACAGACACCGGATGTAACACGGGCATTCCAACCAGCGATCCCTGTGTTGGTTTGCAACAGAATAGACCGCCCCATCACCCAGACGCCCCAGGATTTAGGCTTATCCTACTTGTCTTTGCACTGACGACACTGAAATGTCTGAAATTGAAATAATATGGTCCAGTAATAACTGAGCTAAGGAGGCGGTGAGGAGCTGGATCCCTCACTTCCTCACTGAGGACCTGGATCCCCCACTTCCTCACTGAGGAACTGGATCCCTCACTTCCTCACTGAGAAACTAGATCCCTCACTTCCTCACTGAGGACCTGGATCCCTCACTTCCTCACTGAGGACCTGGATCCCTCACTTCCTCACTGAAGAACTGGAATCCTCACTTCCTCACTGAGGAACTGGAATCCTCACTTCCTCACTGAGGACCTGGATCCCTCACTTCCTCACTGAGGAACTGGAATCCTCACTTCCTCACTGAGGAACTGGATCCCTCACTTCCTCTCTTCCTCACTGAGGAACTGGAATCCTCACTTCCTCACTGAGGAACTGGATCCCTCACTTCCTCACTGAGGACCTGGATCCCTCACTTCCTCACTGAGAAACTGGATCCCTCACTTCCTCACTGAGGACCTGGATCCCTCACTTCCTCACTGAGGACCTGGATCCCTCACTTCCTCACTGAGAAACTGGATCCCTCACTTCCTCACTGAGGACCTGGATCCCTCACTTCCTCACTGAGGAACTGGAATCCTCACTTCCTCACTGAGGAACTGGAATCCTCACTTCCTCACTGAGGAACTGGATCCCTCACTTCCTCACTGAGAAACTGGATCCCTCACTTCCTCACTGAGGAACTGGATCCCTCACTTCCTCACTGAGGAACTGGATCCCTCACTGCACACTGTTTCCGCTTAAACATACATATCAGAATAATGTTGTTTAAATCAGGGAATTTGTTCATCAGATTACTGTGAACGTGTCCCAATAAACCTAGTTCTTAGATGTCATGACTGTTAAGAGGTGGATACCACCCAGATGTTGCCCTCCGACCTCTCATGGGTCCCAGCAGACAGTTTAGGGAGCTGGGCCATAAACTACACCCAATTTCTTTTTTTAAATCCAATTATGCAGGCAGCTTGCAATGTCTGCCAAAAGGGTATTGCTTAATCACAGCAGTAGGGTGGGGGGTATCAACCTTAACGGGCATCTGTCTGCCATATTGGTAATCTATAGCCCGCTTCTCGATGAAGATCACATTATAATGCACGCATGCAACAATGGCATGCAAGGAGCAGACAAATATTTATCATGCAACTCATACATAATCCCTGATTAAAATGCAACTCCTGTGGTGTCCGGGGGGCAAATAATTGCCATTATTCATACGTGGAACAACCCACGAGCCCGAGCACAAAACCATGCAGTATGGTGAGCATGCATTAACACACACACACATTCACCCAAACACACACACATGCATATCTAATGAAGTGTATTTGCATGTGCAGACAGAGTTCATATATTTCTGTTAATAAAAATAAGGAAATAAAATCAAATCTGTTCTAATGCAGTGCGGCCTGTTGCTGTGCATCCAAGTGCATCCAAGTGTTGCAACTGAAGCGCACAATTTCTGAATTGAGCGCGTACTACCATCTGATAGTATGTCTAGCTATGGGCGTCCGGGTAGGATATCAGCAGATCCACACGGGGATCGCCGGTTTGAGTCCCCATGTTACCTTTGGCTTGGTCGGGGATCCCTGCAGACACAACTGGCCGTGTCTGCAGGAGGGAAGCCGGGTGTGGGTGTGTGCCTTGGTCGCTGCACCTAGCGCCTTCTCTGGTCGGTCGGGGTGACTGTTCAGGAGGGGAGGGGAAACGGGGGAGGGGGAATAGGGTGATCCTCCCTCGCGCTACGTCCCCCTGGTGAAACTCCTCACTGTCAGGTGAAAAGAAGCGGCCGGCGACTCCACATGTATGGGAGGAGGCATGTGGTAGTCTGCAGCCCTCCCCGGATCGGCAGAGGGGGGTGGAGCAAAGAGTGGGGATAATTGGCCAAGTACAGTTGGAAAGAGAAAGTGGGGGGGGGTAAATAAATAAATAAATAAATAACATTATCTCTGGCTAGGAGAGTAGATCTGATCCAGAGTTGTTCTTGTTCCTCCAGACCTATTACCCAATATCACAGTAGCAATGTTTTTACTGAAAATAGAAACAGAGCAACCCAGAAACGAAACCTTTCAGTCGTGAAAACAACCTGCAATAGAAACACAACAAACTCACAAGTCATTAACCTGTATACACAACAGGGACGCACGGTGGTGAGGGGAAAGCCTGCTTGTGAGGTTTGCACCTTCACGTCTGCAGGTGGATCCTCAATAAAGTATGTATCGCATGTACTGCAAGGGTCCCCCCCTGTCATGCAGCACTCCTGGTATCAATGTCATCTTTAAACAGCATTCAAAAAAAGAAGAAGAAGAAAATCAATAACTTCAGGAGACAACACAAAAGGGGAGATAAACTGACGCCCACAAAGTGCTGAACTACATTTATGCGCAGGTGCAGCGTTACTGAATCATCCCCTGCAGCCTTCTTCCGATTCTGCTTATTTTGATTTTATTTTTTTATTGTTGTTGCATTGTTTTCCAGCCAGAGGAGCGCATGCTTGTTGTGGTGATGTGGTTTGTGAACTTGGTTGGGACTTCAGCAGTCAGGGTTACAGTCTGACGGGCGTGCTCTCGTTCGTCTTGCGCGTGATTATGATTTACTGATGTTTTACAATAGACACCATGAGAGAGCTTGTCTCCTCCAAGTTTCTGCAGGTGCTGAGGTCCGGTAGGATATATCAGCCTTACGACCTTCCACCCTCCTCATTTCCCTCCATCCATTATCCGAACCGCTTAGCCTGCAGTCGGGGTCACGGGGGCGCTCGAGCTTATCCCAGCAGCCACTGGACGGCAGGCGGGGAGACACCCTGGAAAGGCCGCCAGGCCATCCACCTCTCTCTCTCTCTCTCTCTCTCTCTCTCTCTCTCTCTCTCTCTCTCTCACATACACGGCCGATTCACCTGACCTACAAGTCTTTGGACTGTGGGAGGAAACCGGAGCACCCGCAGGAGAGGGGGGGGGGATCGTTCCAACATACAACTCCACACACAGGACGACCCGGGTCGGCCCCCAAGGTTGGACTACCCCGGGGGGCTCGAACCCAGGACCTTCTCGCTGTGAGGCGACTGCGCTAACCACCGCGCCGCCGTGCCGCCCAAAAAAGCTATCAAAGTAGAAAATAAGGGCGCATCGAATGGGGATGCTGCACTTACTAGTATAGCAGACTGGGGTATTAAGAGGTTTGAAATTGCCCTTGTTTGGGAAACAAAAACCCTCCCCATGCCTCCTGTGCACCGAGGCCCTGCATCTCTGCGGAAACAATCGCAGCAGCTGGGCCGACCACCATATTCTTAATTCAGCGATTTGCATCTAATTTCCCCATCCGAGCCAAAACACGGGGGTGAGGTGGGGGTGGTGGTGGGGGGACACCTCTGTGCATCCGTCCAATTTTCACGTTTTCGCGTCGTGTGCGCGCGCGTGACTACAGCGCCGCCGCCTCAGACGTATCTCCGCCATCTCCTCGCCGCACGCGCACGCCTTCAAAGCGACGTCGCAATGCGCACATACGCGTTTGATCCCCCTATCTCTGGACCCCCTTATCGCGGCGCGGTGGGATTATTGGGATCACTGTCTGTCGGAAGCGATCCGAGGGGCCTCCAGGAGAGAGGCATGACCAGCCCAGACTCCTGTTTTTCCGCATGGTTAATCTGACAGCACCTTCTGAGGAGATCCAATTAAATCTCCCCTTCAAAGAATATGTGACTGCCGGAGCGTGGATGAGATGAGAAGGATGGGCGGGGAGAACAGAGGGGTGGGGAGTGACATGGAGGGGGGGGGTGTGTGGGAGGGGTGGGCTCCTTTCCTCTGTTTTAATCATTCCCGATCAGTGTCACAGCATTTAACCAGCTGCCACACTCCAGAAGAATTTGTTTGGGAGAATGGTGGAGATTAAAAGTGTCTGTGTGTGTGTGTGTGTGTGTGTGTGTGTGGGTGTGTGTGTACCCAAGTGTATCTGTTTCAGTGTGTGCGTGCATGTGTGTGTTTTTGCATGTGTTCGTGCATGCGTGTGTGTGTGTGTCTGTGCATACATGTGTGTTTGTGCATGCTTGTGTGTGTTTGTGCATGCAAGTTTGTGTCTCTGCATGCATTAGTGTGCTCGTGCATACATACATGTGTGTGTTTGTGCATGTTCGCGTGTGTTTGTGCATGCAAGTTTGTGTCTCTGCATGCATTCGTGTGCTCGTGCATACATGCATGTGTGCTTGTGCATGCACGTGTGTATTTGTGCATGCATGTGTGTGTTGCTTGTGTGGACGCATGCAGGTTCAACTCTTACACTTGCTGAACACATCAATTGAATGATTAACGGTGATTATAAGGGTGACATCATAAAGCAGCTCCATCAGTGGCAGTAATTACAAGGTCGCGTGAAGCAACGCAGCATATTTACTGTGTAGTCCACCTTACAACGCAATGCTAATGGATTTATTTTGCAAACACTTGAACATGTTTTTCATTGTACTAATATCAACAGCAATTGCTATATGACGACGTACATTTTGCAGTTCAGTGATGGTGACATTTTCAGAGTGTGTTTCTTTTTGTGCACATTCTCGTCACGTGCTTTACATCAGTGGCAGAGTCCCGGGTTTTCAAAACGTAGATTATTCAACTGATTCATTTCTACTCGAAGGAGTATGTATTTCACTGTTGCCTACCAACACAAGGATCGCCGGTTCGAACCCCCGTGTTACCTCCGGCTTTGTCGGGCGTCCCTACAGACACAATTGGCCGTGTCTGTGGGTGGGAAGCCGGATGTGGGTATGTGTCCTGGTCGCTACACTAGCGCCTCCTCTGGTCAGTTGGGGAGATACCCTGGACAGGCTGCCAGGCCACCACAGGGCCCACACAGGGTATAGGGACACTTTAGTGCGGCCGATTCATCTGACCTACATGTATTTTGGTCTGTGGGAGGAAACCCATGCAGACACGGGGAGAACATACAAACTCTACACAGAGGACGACCTGGGATGACCCCCCCAAGGTTGAACAACCCCGGGGTTCGAACCCAGGTCCTTCTTGCTGTAGGGCGACCGCGATAACCACTGCACCACCGTGCCGCCCTATACATACATACATACATACATACATACATACATACATACACGCTTACATGCATGCATATATGCATACACACGCGCATGCATGCATGCATACATACATATATGCGTGCATGCATGCATGCGCACGTACATGCGTGCATGCATGCACGCATAGATGCATAAATACTTTTTTACAAAGCTTGGCATAAGAGTATATAATCATCCCTGGAACCGTAAATATTGTCATAAACAGGGAAGACATATTTGTCCACAGTACCCATAATAAAATAAAGAGAGCACGCCATGAACTGTGCAGCATCCTCCCCTCATGCCGGATTCAGCAGTGCGTACCAAACGCGTCCAATGGCAGAGTGAGTGGCCAGCGATTACGACATGCACGACAGGTATTTTTCCGCAAATTGGCTTCGGTATGAGCAGGCACCCGTGCGCCGCTTTCCGCGTCATTACGCGGCAGCGGTGAAGGGTTGTCTGTGACGAGTGATGCTTCTACAAGACCGGACGGCCGGGTGTCCGTCCGTCTGGCTGGCTGGCTGGCTGGGTGGGTGGAGGGATAGGTGGGGAGCGAAAAAAAGAGACACACGAAAACCTACAGATGGACGGGAAGATGGGGCGGGCAGATGGACAGACAGATAGAGGGATGGACAGGGGGGGTGGGTGGATGAGGGCTGGGATTAGGTGGTGCGGTGTCAAGTTGAGCATGTCAAGCCGGAGGAGCGACTGCAGAAGTCTCAAAGCCTTTAAAGCGCCAGAGGTGCTGACTCTCCCCCGGTGGGGGGTTTGGACCATCTCTGTCTTCAGAAAAGCCTCTTAGGGCTCCAACCTACTTTTAAGAGAAATTCCCTCTACTTATTTATTTATTTATTTCTGCAGGAGTGCACGCTGCGCGGTACAGTGTGCAGTAGTTTGCTGCAGAGATACGGAACCAAGACGCACGACGACAGCTGGTTGGAGCAACACGTCGTGACGCCCTGCAGAGCGGAGAGTCCAAAGTCAAAGCATGCAACACCGCCCCCCCCAAAAAACTTTGATTAGCTCCGCTCTCACGGTGTGTGTGATCGTCCTAACCATCTCTCTTCACTTCCCATCTGTTCCCAGAAGAGGCTCGTTCGCTGTTCCAGGCGTCAGAACTGCGCGTTCGTGACGGCGGTTGAGTGTGATGAGAGCCTGGACTGCTTGTCAATCAAACACTGGGAACTCTCATATTCACAAATGGCTGCCTGGTATCTGGAAATATGTATTTAAAGTAGTTTTTTCAAGGGGCTGCAGACTTTGCTGCTAACGAGAAAGGGACCGCTGAAGCGGTCGGCGAAGAAATTACAGATTAATGATCATATTTTGATATCAACTAAAATAACATATATTTTTTTTAAATTAAGAAAATATTCATAGGGCGTCCGGGTGGCGTGGCTGTCTATTCTGTTGCCTGCCAACACGGGGATCGCCGGTTCGAATCCCCGTGTTACCTCCGGCTTGGTCGGGCGTCCCTACAGACACAATTGGCCTTGTCTGCGGGTCGTGACCTGGATGCGGATATGTGTCCTGGTCGCTGCAGTAGCGCCTCCTCTGGTCGGTCGAACTTGGGGGAATAGTGTGATCCTCCCACGCGCTACGTCCCCCTGGTGAAACTCCTCACTGTCAGGTGAAAAGAAGCGGCTGGCGACTCCACATGTAGCGAAGGAGGCACGTGGTAGTCTGCAGCCCTACCTGGCTCAGAAGAGGGGGTTTAGCAGTGACCGGGACGGCTCAGAAGGGTGGAGTAATTGGCCACATACAATTGGGGAGAAAAGGGGGGAAAATTCGAAATATAGTATATTATATATATATATATATTGGGGCTAATCATGGCTGTTAAGTAGAGTCAAGTAGAGTCAAGTAGAGACAGGCCTCTTTGGTACATCCATGGCATCTATATAATACCATGTGTTGGACATCACTCTTCTGCTGGATCACCACCTTGCCGTGGTGGAGAAGCTTGCGTGTACCAATGATCCCAAGAGCTATGCCCTCCGGATCTTGGGTCCTAGTAGGGTCACCCAAGATGGACAGGTCAAGGGGGAGGGTTCCAGACGAAGCACAAGCCAACAAAGACCTCAACGGCAGAACTGGCAGAAGATGTCTCCAGGTCACAGCGGCAGTGAAGGCGGATGAAGGGCTGCAACAGAGGGTGGTCCCCAATCGTCTTGGTTCTCCATGCCGCTGGACTCTGGGCCCCCCCCCCCCTGCCGGGGACCGTGTGGTGGCTGCAGGCGCAATAGCCTCTCCACGCCGAAAGCTGCCCCCTGCAGGCGTCCTCCCATTATACGGCTTCAGAAACGGCCTCCACGCCGACCTGAGGACCCAGAGGGATCCGGATGAAGGACGGTCACACTCGACCCCGGAGTGACCGCCGATGATGTACAGCGCTGAAATCATTAGTCACTTAATTAATTAGTTAATGAACAGAACATCAATCAATTGTAAGTTTGGCATTGATTTGTCATTTTGGACACTTGCCAAATGAAAATGCCAATTATTTCCTGGTTACAGCTTCACAAATGCTAAGCTGTGAACATGCTAAGCAAGACAACACATACAGGAAAGGGAAGTAATACGTTACGGACTTCCCAGATGTTGGTTTCCATACAATCATGCAGTAAATGGACGTGTTAATTTGCCGGGGGACCTCATTAAAGTGTTCCTTTGACGAAGTGATTCACGACGTGGAAGTGCAGTCATTCAATAATACGCGGGATCTGATGTTAAAACCCTTGAGCCGATATTAAGGGGGGAGGGGGGGGGTGACGCGCAAAAACTTAATTCAGTAACCCGAGGAAGAAAAATTGAGCCACCGTCTCACACTTGTCCCCGTGTTCAAACAGAGAACATCAGGCGGCGCTGTCATAAATCTCCACAAGGCCGGTTACAAATGGCTTAGTTGGCTACCAAACTGCACTAATCAATGAGAGTGCCAACATGGGTGTGAGTCCCCTCACTTCATATTAACAACCGGAAGCTAATGGGACGGCCGACACTGCCGACACGTGAGACGGCCCGTCTTGCAGGTCAGAAAGCAAAGAAACCTGCGAGCGTGTC
>JAJHIY020001437.1:77500-86852 GCA_022114975.2 Lampris megalopsis | reverse complement strand
CACGACACGACGATGTTTTTTTCTATGAAGTGACACAGCTTCCCGGTCGAAGCAAAACGCGGCAGAGGAGAGGAACAAGCGAGAGCGAGGCTGGTGAAATGCACCGCTGACCTGTGCCAAGTGAGAGACGGGGAGACAGGAATCTGTCAACAGAGTCGGGCGGAGAGCCGAAGACCAGACCTGTTTTACTGTACCGGCCCACGTCTCTCATTCCATTTTTGTTGCATTCTCACACACACACACACACACACACACACACACACACACACACACACGCGAAGATGCAGGCATGCGAGCATATAGGATCACGCACACATGCAGAAAAACGCTCACACACAATAGAGATACACACACACACACACACACACACACACACACACACACGTAGCCTACATACCACACAACAGCACTCACAGAAGACAACAAAAAGACGGGACAGTCTTTCTTTCGGGGCCTCGTGTCCTGTAACACCGAGACCTTGTGAGTCCGAGCGGAGAGGCTGGTGTTCTCTCGCCCAGCTTCACGTCCGCCACTGTTACCCCCTCAAAGCCCCCCCACACCACCCTCATTTACCTATACACCCCCTTGTCTAGTCAGCGTCTCACACACACACACACGCGCGGGCACACACGTTTACCTGACAACGGCTATGACCTTAGCAGACAACGGCGCATAGGCCGAGCCCGCCGCTCTTATCGCTTGCCGGGATCGTGCGGTGTCATGAGAAACAAAAGCGGGCGCGCCCCCGCAGGACTCGCAGGGGATTATTCACCGAGGAACCAAATATTTTATCCGGGGATTATATGTTTCTTCAGAACCAATTATTAGCGGCGCTCTGATGAGGGTAGGGGGCCCCCGGGCGAGAGACGCCGGTTTTAAAAAAAAAAAAAAAACTCCGCCACCTCCAGCGGATTGGCCGGGCGCCGCGAGGCGAGGCCCAGATTTGCATGTGCGTGTTGCGTGTCCGTTTTCTTGGAAACGGCTTTGTTTTGGCCCGCGCCCCAGACTCGGTAAAAAACAGAATAAAAAAATAAAAACTCTTGCGTTCAGATAGGACCCCCCCCCCCATGACAGAAAAACACACAGGCCTACACCTCACCTCCTCTTCACCGAGGCGCTCCATTCTGCTTAATTTAGTGCGCTGGCGTTAACACACGCGCACAGACACACACACACACACACACGTGTGTGTTCAGAAGGCAGAGAATTCGGGTGAATTCTTTAACTCCGCGGGGGCCAACATGCAGAAACCCCCTCGATAAGGACAGGCAGGTTTTTATTCTACTTTGCTGCGAGACGGGCCTGGACCGCCAGCGCCGGCCTGGCGGTGCGGCGTGTCTGTTCAGATGACCCCGGCCTTGAAGACAATGAATGAATATTTAAATATTAAAAAAATCCACTTTCGCCTCAATGCCGTCTTACCAAGACGGCCGATTTTCCAGAGGGTCTTACTCACTCTGAGGAAAGGCAGCACCCGGTTACCCGCAATGCATTTAAGTGCGGGACGCTTCTTCAAAACAATCTCGTCCACTCACGAGGTGCTGGGTGACGGAAGTTTAGACCCGACAAAACGCACCGGCGACGGAGGACGGGAGCCAACGGGGGGACACGGTGAGGGTGGAAGGGAAGAAAGGGGTCTGCATTGCCACGGCCCCTCTGAATACTGCGCTGTGATGAAACCCTGCAGCACGGCGTGAGAAGCCTGGAGCTCCGCCGAGGCCAAGAGGAAACTTTCTGCTTTTTCCAGAGCAGAGCCAGCGGTAAACAATGTGTTTTACCATGGCTGCCCGCCAGACACACACATGATCTGTCCTCTGTGTGTCTGTCTGGGTGTGTGTGTCTGTGTGTGTGTGTGTGTGTGGGTGTGTGTGTGGTGTGTCGGTGTGTGTGTGTGTGTGTGTGTCAGTCTGTCTGTCCGTATGTATGTATGTATGTGTGTGTGTGTGTGTGTGTGTGTGGTGTGTCAGTCTGTGTGTGTGTGTGTGTGTGTGTGTGTGTGTGTGTGTGTGTGTGTGTGTGTGTGTGTGTGTGTGTGTGCGTGTTTGTGTTATACAGCAGTATTAGCGAAAGGATTTTACTGGAAAGCCACTCCTTTGACTCCCAACAATTAAAGGAGATTTCAGAAAACAGAGAGACAGAGAGAGAGGAAGAGAGAGCGAGAGAGAGAGAGAGAGATAAGGAAGCAGAATGATCCCCATGAAAAATACACACCAATATGCCATCTTTTCTGTTTTTCTTCAACACCCAACCCGCCCCTCCGTCGCCTTCTCATCATCTCATACAAACACAGACACACACACGCGCAAATACACACACACACACGCGCAAACACACACACACACACACACACACACACACGGGTGCCTCTTCCACCAATCTCATCGCTGATGCCAGGACATCAATTTTCGCAAGTCGCCGAAAATTACCATGCATGAATGCAAAAAAGGCTGATCACGAGTAATTAACACGGCTTCATATGCAAATTTTATTAATGCAGAACTACAAAGTCATTATGCAAATGAAAGTTTTGTCAAGCCTCTTGACAAATATTCACAGCCTCGGCCAGGAAACAGGTTTTGTGCTCTCTCTCTCTGTCTCTCTCTCTTCTCTCTCTCTCTCCCTCTCTCGCCATGTGTCTCTCTCTCTTCTCTCTCTCTCTCCCTCTCTCTCGCCATGTGTCTCTCTCTCTTCTCTCTCTCTCTCCCTCTCTCTCTCGCCATGTGTCTCTCTCTCTTCTCTCTCTCTCTGTCTCTCTCCCTCTCTCTCGCCATGTGTGTGTCTCCCTCTCTCTCGCCATGTGTGTGTCTCTCTCTCTCGCCATGTGTGTGTCTCTCTCTCTGTCTCTCTCTCTCCCTCCCTCTCTCGCCATGTGTGCGTCTCTCTCTCTGTCTCTCTCTCTCTCCCTCTCTCTCGCCATGTGTGTGTGTCTCTCTCTGTCTCTCTCTCTGTCTCTCCCTCTCTCTCGCCATGTGTGTCTCTCTCTCTGTCTCTCTCTCTCCCTTTCTCTCGCCATGTGTGTGTCTCTCTCTCTGTCTCTCTCTCGCCATGTGTGTGTCTCTCTCTCCCTCTCTCTCTCTCGCCATGTGTGTGTCTCTCTCTCTCTCTCTCTCTCGCCATGTGTCTCCCTCTCTCTCGCTATGTGAGTGTCTCTCTCCGTCTCTCTCTCTCTGTCTCTCTCTCTTCTCTCTCTCCCCCTCTCTGTGTGTGTGTGTGTGTGTGTGTGCTTCTCTCTCTCTCGCTATGTGTGTGTGTCTCTCTCTGTCTCTCTCTCTCTCCCTCCCTCTCTCTCTCCCGCTCTCTCTCTCTGTGCGTGTGTGTCTCTCGCTCTCTGTCTCTTGGCCTTGCAGGGAGAATGTATGACACATCTGTTAAGTTATTTTGGACTTGAAGGATAGCTGTGCTTTTTGGTGGATTAGCATTGGCTAGTGCTGACGGCTAGGTATGAGCAAGTGTGTGTGTGTGTGTGTGTGTGTGTGTGTGTGTGTGTGTGTGTGTGTTGTCTTGTCCTGTATGTTCCACGTGTGCGTGTATTAATGTGTACATGAGCGGTGTGTGTGTGTGACTAGAGAGCTGGCTAATGGCTGTTTGGTAGCGCAGCAGGGTAATGAACCTGAGATTCAGGGGAAGGGAGGGGGTGGATATGTGTGGGAGAGGAGGAGGAGGGGAAGCGGGTGATTGGGGGAGGAAAGGGGGAGCAAGACCATATGAATATGCATGATGCTCACTGGCTTTGATGATTAAAGAAAATTTTAATATTTAAATGAGTGCATGCAAAGTGATTAACTCGGGAGAGAGAGGCAACGAGGCGAAAATCACAAAAAGGGATTTTGAAGATGTTAAGAAGCGCCTAAGATGCTGCTTCCTTTTTATGGTCTATTAATGGCTAAAACTGTTTTCACTTGCTCTTCTCTCCCTCTCTCTCATCTCCCTCCCTCCCTCCCTCTTGCTCCCTTCCTCCCTCTCTCTCTCTCTCTCCCTTCCTCCCTCCCTCTCTCTCCCTTCCTCCCTCCCTTTCTCATCTCTCCCTCCCTCTCTCTCATCTCTTTCTCCCTCCCTCTTTCTCTCTCCCTCCCTCTCTCGCCCTCATTTCTCTCTCTTATTTCTCTCTTTCAACCTGTGCTTTTCACTCTCTGTGTTTCTTATGCCTGATGGTGTCTGGGTGGTGTCCAGCTGTTTTTATGCCTGATGGTGTCTGGGTGGTGTCCAGGTGTTTTTGGTGCTTTTATGCCTGATGGTGTCTGGGGTGGTGTCCAGGTGTTTTTATGCCTGATAGTGTCTGGGTGGTGTCCAGGTGTTTTTATGCCTGATGGTATCTGGGTGGTGTCCAGGTGTTTTTATGCCTGATGGTATCTGGGTGGTGTCCAGGTGTTTTTATGCCTGATGGTATCTGGGGTGTGTCCAGGTGTTTGTATGCTTGATGGTATCTGGGGTGTGTCCAGGTGTTATTATGCCTGATAGTGTCTGGGTGGTGTCCAGGTGTTTTGGGTGTTTTTATGCCTGATGGTATCTGGGGTGTTGTCCAGGTGTTTTTATGCCTGAGGGTATCTGGGTGGTGTCCAGGTGTTTTTATGCCTGATGGTATCTGGGGTGGTGGCCAGGTGTTTTTATGCCTGATGGTATCTGGGTGGTGTCCAGGTGTTTTTATGCCTGATGGTATCTGGGTGGTGTCCAAGTGTTTTTATGCCTGATAGTGTCTGGGTGGTGTCCAGGTGTTTTTATGCCTGATGGTATCTGGGTGGTGTCCAGGTGTTTTTATGCCTGATGGTGTCTGGGTGGTGTCCAAGTGTTTTTATGCCTGATAGTGTCTGGGTGGTGTCCAGGTGTTTTTATGCCTGATGGTGTCTGGGTGGTGTCCAGGTGTTTTTATGCCTGATGGTGTCTGGGTGGTGTCCAGGTGTTTTTATGCCTGATGGTGTCTGGGTGGTGTCCAGGTGTTTGGGTTTGAGAGCCGGTTTCAAGCCTGTACATTCCTTCATCTGGAAGCAGTGTATTGTGGGAAAACGGTGGGGGGGCACAAAGGTGGGGGTGGGAGGGCATCACATGGCAACATGAGAATCCACAGACGTACACGAGCACACACACATACACGCACGCACGCACGCACACACACACACACACACACTTGCTTTCTGCTAATTTGTTTCTCATTAAATCTGGTGTCACTTATGCCAGAAGTGTGCGTGTGCGTGTGCGTGTGTGTGTGTGTTGGTTTATATCACAGACAACTACTCCCTGTCAGAGCAGTACACAACAGACTGTTTTTTTCTAAAGCAGAAAGAAGCAGTGTGTTTAAGTACATAACTAATTTGCATATCTGATGTGACTAATTACACATGAACTACAAACATGCAGTACCTCATCTCTGCTGTATCACTGTGTGTGTGTGTGTGTGGGGGGCTGTCTGTCTGTCTGTCCATGACATAGCAAACACAGACTGATTAAATATGTCACTACAGTCACACACACACGCAGACACACACACACAAGTGGGTAAAGTAAAGGTACCATAGTTCAGCCAAAGCAGCCTGCTGCTGTACAGTCAGTTGTGTGTGTACGGTCAGTTGTGTGTGTACTGTCAGGTCTGTGTGTACTGTCAGGTCTGTGTGTTTATTTGGAGGAAACACACACAGTAAATATCTCACACACCACTGCCGTCAGTCATCATTTACTGAAGAGGTGTGTGTGTGTGTGTGTGTGTGTGTGTGAGGGGACATTTGATGTTCCTCCTGTACTTATTCCACGCAGCTGTCTATGCAAAACACACACAGCCGAACAGTTCATGGTGTGGACACACACTGCGTTTGTCGCCTCGGTGCAATTATGTTGTGTCTCATCTATGTTGTGTCTCATTTATGTTGGGTCTCACCTATGTTGTGTCTCATCTATGTTGTGTCTCATTTAAGTTGTTTCATTTAGGTTGTGTCTCATTTATGTTGTGTCTCATTTATGTTGTGTCTCATCTATGTTGTTTCATTTATGTTGTGTCTCATTTATGTTGTCTCAATGTTGTCTCATTTATGTTGTGTCTCATCTATGTTATGTCTCATTTATGTTGTCTCATCTATGTTGTGTCTCATTTATGTTGTGTCTCATCTATGTTGTGTCTCATTTATGTTGTGTTTCATTTATGTTGTGTCTCATCTATGTTGTGTCTCATCTATGTTGTGTCTCATCAATGTTATGTCTCATCTATGTTGTCTCATTTATGTTGTGTCTCATCTATGTTGTGTCTCATTTATGCTGTGTCTCATCTATGTTGTGTCTCATTTATGTTGTGTCTCATCTATGTTGTGTCTCATTTATGTTGTGTTTCATTTATGTTGTCTCTCATTTATGTTGTGTCTCAATGTTGTCTCATTTATGTTGTGTCTCATCTATGTTATATCTCATTTATGCTGTGTCTCATCTATGTTGTGTTTCATTTATGTTGTATCTCATTTATGTTGTGTCTCATCTATGTTATGTCTCATTTATGCTGTCTCATCTATGTTGTGTCTAATTTATGTTGTGTCTCATTTATGTTGTGTCTCATTTATGTTGTGTCTCATCTATGTTATGTCTCATTTATGTTGTATCTCATTTATGTTGTGTCTCATCTATGTTATGTCTCATTTATGCTGTGTCTCATCTATGTTGTGTCTAATTTATGTTGTGTCTCATCTATGTTGTGTCTCATTTATGTTGTGTATCATCTATGTTATGTCTCATTTACGTTGTGTCTCATTTATGTTGTGTCTCATTTATGTTGTGTCTCATCTATGTTATGTCTCATTTACGTTGTGTCTCATCTATGTTATGTCTCATCTATGTTATGTCTCATTTACGTTGTGTCTAATCTATGTTGTGTCTCATTTATGTTGTGTCTCATTTACGTTGTGTCTCATTTATGTTGTGTCTCATCTATTTTGTGTCTCATTTATGTTGTGTCTCATCTATGTTGTGTCTCATTTATGTTGCGTCTCATTCATGTTGTGTCTCATCTATTTTGTGTCTCATTTACTGTGTAAAGACTCCTCTGCTCTCTGTGATAAAATAATACATAACACAAAGGCGTTACCAACACCAATTGCCTTTACCAAGAACGCTGTGTGTGTGTGTGTGTGTGTGTGTGTGTGTGTGTGTGTGTGTGTGTGTGTGTGTGTGTGTGTGTGTGTGTGTGTGCGCGCTCCTCCACTCCTGTCCAACTAAACTTAGCTAAACTGTCTGAATTAAAGCCCAGCTGACAGGTGTTTAAGGGCGGCACGGCACCATGTCAGGAGGTGTTTAACACTCCGCTGTGACATGTCTGTCGTGTGTGTGTGTGTGTCTGTCGAGTGTGTATGTGTGTGTGTGTATGTGTGTGTGTGTGTGTGTGTGTGTGTGTGTGTGTGTGTGTGTATGTCCGTGCCTGCTCTGTCTCTCTCGTGCTCTGCTATCGCAAATGCAGACTGTCATGAGTGCACAGCCGTGGGACTTACTGCCACCCTAACTGTACCGCCACCTCGGTTTGTAGAGCCGCGGTCTCAAACAAACAACACACAGCCTCCAATTAACATGAAACACACCACACTGCAACCCCACCTTCCCCTGTACGATTATCAAATACCCTCTTCCAACTATCAAATACCCTCTTCCAACTATCAAATACCCCCTTCCAACTATCAAATACCTCTTTATAATGATGACAATGAGATGTGGGGTTTTGTAGATACCCCTCTTCCAGTATTGCTGTCGTCACACTAACCACAGCATCAACTGGCCGAAGGGTTACCCCACCCCCACATCCACCCACCCATACACCCCCCCACATCCCCTCCTGCACGCCGGCTCTTGAGTTAATTAGCGGTACGAGGGAATAATGACATTCTGCTGGGCCGTGGCGAGGAGGAGTGGCGACGCCGAGTGCAGCGGTGATCCCGGCAGCTCCGACAGGCCGTCCTCCTGTCTGGAGTGCTCCTCCTTCCCGCCGCGCTCCTGTACACGCCGAGATAAGGCCCAGTAATGTTACGCGGCGGTGGGTGGAGGGTAGAGCGAGGGCAGGATCGTAGAGGTGGAGGTGCGGGCTTGATTTCTCAACCGAGCCGCTTTTTTCTTTTTTTCACTCTCTTCTCCCCAGATATGGATTTGTGGCATCAAAGGGTTTTTATTTTTTTTGATAAACAGCCTAAAGGGAGTAGGATGTGTGTGTGAGGTGGTACCCCCCCCCCCACACACACACACACACACACACACAGTGGCCTACTGACTACGCTGCAGCGTTTCCAGCTAGCTGATGGCTATCGCTAACGTACAGGGCGCAGCACAAGGAGCGAGAGGCGGGAGGAGGAGAACAGAGGAGATAAGGAGAGGTAGATATGTTGCACTGTGGGCGCAGAGAGATACAGAAAAAGGAAGGAGACGGAGGAGGAGGAGGAGGAGGAGGAAGGCAGTAGTTAACTGGCATTAGCGCTTCGTGTCTGCACCGGTTTGATGCGCAACGTTGAAAATCAAACGGGACGTGCCTCCTAAAAGACATCAACAACGGGGGTTGGTACGCTCAACGGCACAGTTACAACTGCTTAAACTGCCATTTTCTGAATTATCTAAAAAAAACAAACACAAGAAAAAACAGGAAGTGAGTTCCGGGGCCAGCCCCTCCCCTTCCTATCGCGAGTCGTGTGACTGCGGTCTGTGTCTGTTGTAATTGGTGGTGACACCTGAGCGAGACAGAGGGGACGAGGAGCTGCCAAAACACTGCATGCCGCTGAACTCACACACACACACACACACCTCTTGATTATTTAAGTGTGTGCGTGGAGTGCAAGAATAAAGGCTACACACACGCACACACACACACACACACTCCTGCATGTCTTCAGCCGACACAACAGCTGTAATTGTTGTTCAGCGGTGAACCTAATTTTTCTTCTCGCGCGGAAGCTGGCTGAAATGTGAGACTGCACTTACCCGTGCGCGCGCACACACACGACACACACACACAGCACACACTTCTCGGGGTCTTTCTATCGCCTTACACATTTTGCGCCATCATTAGCTGACAAATGGATGTGCAGGAGAGGAAAAACTAATTTGTGAGAAACGATCAGCGCGCGCACACAAGGTGTGCAACCGCCACTAGCGCTGCAAAAAGAGCTGGGCAGTGCAGGCGGAGGGGCACGTGTGTGTGTGTGTGTGTGTGTGTGTGCATGCATGTGTGTGTTACAAGTTCGTGCATGCATGACTTTGTGAGAGTTTTGTTGAGTGTGTTGTTTTGTTTCAGACGTGAACAAATGGTGAAAAAAAGCTGCGGGATAGAAGAGACGTTGACCTACTGGGAGCCGGTACTGAGCACCGGCGCCGCTCGGCCAGCCCCGTGTTCAGCACCGGCACTAGC
>JAJHIY020001437.1:65000-72500 GCA_022114975.2 Lampris megalopsis | reverse complement strand
AAACCGACATTTTGATAAATCTGCATGCCTTGCACTGAGACATAGATGAAGAGTAAGTGCTACCCGTATGAAGGCATGTGTGTGTGTGTGTGTGTCTGTGTGTGTCTGTGTGTGTAAACTGGGGGGGGGACAAAAGAAAGCAGAAGAGGAGGAGGAAAATCGATGCTCTCCCAGCGGCATGTCGCTACTCAGCACATTAAGTGAGCGGCGGCGTGGCGAAGACCCCTGCCACCCTTCCACCACTCCGATGGCACACCATCACTCCCTCCACCTTTCACTCCGTCCATCCGCAGCTTCGCCTTTCTTTTTTTCACGTTTTTTTTTTTGTATTTTTTTTTCCGTCACGCACAAACACGCAGCGTCTTTGTTCGATCTTTTTCTTTCAGTTTTCGTTTTCTCTTCCTTATAATTTATGTCTTTATGTCTCGACGTCTACCTCTTTCTTCTTTCCTGTCTTGACATATTGATCAGTGTCTGGTATCATCTGAAGCATCCTTCTTGGTGCTGAACAGAGCAGCCTTTGCAAGCCAAAGGCCTGGAATATTCTTTCTTTCTTTCTCGCTGGTGAAAGCCTCGTCCTATACTCACGAGTCGTATTTACCGACTCCTGCTGGAATCCCACACAGACCTGAGCCCTTAGGATACAGGACTAGTCCTGGTTTAGGTTTCAGAAAACCAGCTTTTTCTCGTTTTTTTCTTTTTTTGGGGGACGCGTGGCGGTAAAATGGCCGCCGCGTCGTGCTGCGCTCGGCGGCACCGGAAGTGCGAGGTGAGGCTGAGCCAGGTCAGGCTCTCAACTGTTGACGCTATGGCGGGAAATGTTAGGTGAGGTGTTATCTGCACATCTACCCACAGACAGACGACACCGTGCAGCTGAAGGCACGCACAGACAGACAGAGATAGAAAAGGTGAAGAAGGGCAAAGCGGAGGGGAAAAGGGCGAGGAACCAGGTCAAAGTTCAGCCAAGGATAGAAAGCACGTGAGTCCACGAGCGAGGAACAGAGGCAGGCTGCCAGAGAGCAAATGACTTCCTGTTTGAAAAAAAGGTGTTTAATGGAATAACTAAGGTAGTAAACAGGGAGCAAGAGCGAGGGGGGAGTACATTACATATACATTTATGTAAGTATATGGAGGTAAAACCTTCAGTCACTGAGACTATGGTCAGCCTTATTCACATTATCTCCCCTGATTCTGTCACTCTCTCCCTCCTCTCTCTCTCTCCCCCCTCCCTCCCTCCCCCCAATTCTAGATGATGGATTAGCAGCAGGTTGGCCATTTGTCTAAGCCACCATATTAGAAATGCAAACAGATTTGAGACGTCAAAAGCAGATGAAGCCTCCAGATGGCCCAGCCCACCTTTCACATCTACTCCATTTTTTTTTGTGCATTTTGTTTTGTTTTGTTTATTTTGATTTTTGTTTTTTTTTGCATATCCATCATTGCTTAAAATTGGCTTCCTGCATTGAAAAAGGAAAGCACGAGTGCTGCTGAGGAACTCTGTAACTGTGTGACGACCCGGCGTGCACAGCTTGCTCTCTGGCGGGCGGACCTAGAAGATCATGTGTAGAACGTGGCGAGCAGGATTGGTGTGTCTCTGCCAGGACATCCTTCACCTCCTAAACACACATGCAGTCATCCATGTCCCGCCGTCAGACTGCGGAATCTGCCAGACTGACAGCAGTCATCACATGGTGTTTGTGCCTGGGTGTGTGTGTGTGTGTGTGTGTGTGTGTGTGTGTGCACGAGAAACCATGATGAGTGACTGCGTGTACGTCTTCGTATGTTATGACGATGCATGCATGTTGCTGTGTGCCATTGTTGTCACTATTGTGGGCTCTGTGTGCATGTGCGCACTTTGTGGTTGAGAATTAGATGTATCGAATGTTGGTGCATAAATGTATGTGTGTGTGCGCTTGTGCGTGTGTGTATAGGAGGTTTTTCTATCCTAATGGGATAGGATAGAAGAACCTGAAACCACCTACCCTTGTGGGGACATTTTATGGGTCCCCATGAGGAACAGGGTCTATTTTAGGGTTAGGATCTGGGTTTAGGATTAAGGTTAGAAATTAGGATTAGGTTAAGGTTAGGGTAAGGGTTAAGGTTAGACATGTAGTTATGATGGTTAAGGTTAGGGTAAAGGTTAAGGTTAGACATGTAGTTATGATGGTTAAGGTTAGGTTAAGGGTTAAGGTTAGGCATGTAGTTATGATGGTTAAGGTTAGGGTAAAGGTTAAGGTTAGACATGTAGTTATGATGGTTAAGGTTAGGGTAAGGGTTAAGGTTAGACATGCAGTTATGATGGTTAAGGTTAGGGTAAGGGTTAAGGTTAGACATGTAGTTATGATGGTTAAGGTTAGGGTAAGGGTTAAGGTTAGACATGTAGTTATGATGGTTAAGGTTAGGGTAAGGGTTAAGGTTAGACATGTAGTTATGATGGTTAAGGTTAGGGTAAGGGTTAAGGTTAGGCATGTAGTTATGATGGTTAAGGTTAGGGTAAGGGTTAAGGAATAAATGTAGTCAATGAGGGGTCCCCACAAGTATAGCGAGACATGGTGTGTGTGTGTGTGTGTGTGTGTGTGTGTGTGTGTGTGTGTGTGTGTGTGTGTGTGTGTGTGTACATGCATGCATGCGTGATGTGAATTTGTCTGCATCAAGGCCTGAGATTACTGACCCCGACACAGACACACAGCCGAGGCTGCGTGGCCTGCAGGCTAAAACGGGCCATCTGTGCATTCAATTATGCTGCAGCGGTGCTACTCCGCTATGGAAATGAGTACGCCACATATATTGTACACCTCAGTAATAATGAACAATAGTCTTAATAAGGCTACTCACTGACCTGGAAGGTTGACCACTTCTGAGCACAGGTTTCCCGTGTTTGAGAGGCCTTATGTTTGTTTTTTTATTCGATATACTATCCAGTGTGTAGCGGTAAAATGATACGTATGAAATCAAACGCATATGAATCCAA
Source organism: Lampris megalopsis (assembly GCA_022114975.2). Taxonomy (NCBI): domain Eukaryota; kingdom Metazoa; phylum Chordata; class Actinopteri; order Lampriformes; family Lampridae; genus Lampris; species Lampris megalopsis. The sequence continues at coordinate 69,529 of JAJHIY020001437.1, read as the reverse complement.
ACAAATGGATTTGAATGATCAAATACAAAGACAGGTGGACCTCCTTCCTCGCATGTAGAAGAATCCAAAGGTGGAAACTAGAATCTGGCCTTTTTACTGTGCTGCTAATGAGCTAAACAACACACACAACTCTGCACACGATTAGGCGCATGCACATGTTCATACATACGTATTTGTCCACACAGGCATGTGCGTGCACACACACACACACACACACACACACTAACACACACACGGGTCACATAAGACCACCATCAGCCAGGTAGGACAGCAACTTGTCATCCTCCTTTGATCCCCCCCCCCAAAAATACAAATATACAAATGTTATTCAGTGACATCCAGAGAGTGTGGGGGGGGGGTGCACTGGTGTACTGAATGGTAGGTTAGTCATGGAAACACTAAAAATAAAATAAAATAAAATACAGCAATCATGGCTGGGCTAAGTAGCAGCACCAGCCCCGATAGCGGCATTAAGCGTCACAGGGAACCCAAGAACCGCGCGCGCGCTCTGAGACTCTGGCTTGCAGACCGTCTGCCCCGACCCACAAAACCCGTAAGACCGCCTGCCCTGACCCACAAAACCCGTCTGCCCCGACCCACAAAACCCGTCTGTCCCGACCCACAAAACCCGTAAGACCGCCTGCCCCGACCCACAAAACCCGTAAGACCGTCTGCCCCGACCCACAAAACCCGTAAGACCGTCTGCCCCGACCCACAAAATCCGTCAAACAGTCTGCCCCGATCCACAAAACCCGTCTGCCCCGACACTGAACCCGTCGGACCGTCTGCCCGACCCACAAAACCCGTCAGACCGTCTGCCCCGACCCACAAAATCCGTCTGCCACGACACAAAACCCGTCAGACCGTCTGCCCCGACCCACAAAACCCGTCGGACCGTCTGCCCCGACCCACAAATCCCGTAAGACCGTCTGCCCCGACCCACAAAACCCGTCAGACCGTCTGCCCCGACCCACAAAACCCGTCTGCCCCGACACAGAACCCGTCGGACCGTCTGCCCCGACCCACAAAACCCGTAAGACCGTCTGCCCCGACCCACAAAACCCGTCAGACCGTCTACCCCGACCCACAAAACCCGTCTGCCCCGACACAGAACCCGTCGGACCGTCTGCCCCGACCCACAAAACCCGTCTGCCCCGACACAGAACCCGTCGGACCGTCTGCCCCGACACAGAACAGAACGCGCGCCTGGCCCGTCATAACGCCTGCGGTTTCCCTCGCCCGTAATTAGCGCGTCTTGATGGCGGCGCGAGTCGGCTCGTGCGGGCTCCCAGGTATGCAAATGACAGATACGAGGGAAGAGCTTTGCTTTGCCCTAATTTACCTAATAAGGCTCGGGTGAGTCAGGCAAGGAAGCTAATAGGATTTCCACTGGCGGGGGTGATGAGGAACCATAACCACAACACACACACAAAAACCCCGAAGCAAATGGCGCATCTAAAAACGAACGTCTGCTGCTTCTTCTTCTGCGTGTCTCTATAACGAGGGGGGGGCTGTTCGATTGTTTCAGAAGTGCAGAAATACAAAAAAATTAAATTAAAAAAAAAAGGTATAGAAATACTCTTACGTAAATATATACTTACCGGTGCAGCTTCGCCAGAGTCCGGGTTCCCTGTAAGCTACTGGAGTTTAGCAAGGGCAGCTAACGTAAGCTACGAGTCGGTTTCAAGTTCCCCCCCCCGCCGGACACCCGCGCAGCCGAAGACCGGAAACGGAACCGACGATTGGAAAGGTTTCGGACTGCGTCGGGATTAGAGACGCAAGCGGACGAAAGCCGAGCGGCTGCACTGACCTACACCATGGGGCAAGTGTTCCGCTGCTTGTAGGTAATAATAATCATCATCAGCAGCTTTATATTTATATAGCGCTTTTTTTTTGGGTACAACGATAAACCTTACTTCCGGAGAGACCAGTCGACACAGCCGTTAGCATTAACGGCCAAAGCCCGTCTTCTTTATTTGCCCCCCCCCCAACCGTGAACAACACAAAGGTTCCTACCTCCGTATATGACCTAATACTACTAGAACAAAGCGCTTTAACCATGGGAATAGGAAGTCGGTATCATGCCAAGGTTAAAAAGCGCCTATGACACGGAGGTAAACTGTACGTTTTATTATTTCTACATATCAGCCAACGTTGTTTCTGCAAAGCTTCAACCAATTTTTGTTTTTTGGGGGGGTTTTTTGTGTGTGTGTTTCTCCTTTCTCCTGTGCACGGCGGGGAACGCCATCAAACTGTTTAGAGGTTGTTTTTTTGGGGTGGGGGGGGGCTGGCTTTCTGTGTTTACCCCCTATCACTATAGATGTGCTGTTAATCCATCTGAATCCTCCACATTTTCCACACAAGAGAGCGATAACAAGCTGCCCTCGCAGTCAAAAACGGGATCGCCCATTAGCCCCAAACTGCTGCTCAAATATTTGCTCTCCCACTCTTCAGTAGTTTGGGGTCCAATTAAACCAAAAACACATTTTTTTTTCTCTCTTTTTTTTTTTTTTTACTGATTTCATATTGTTTTTTTTTACTGGCACCATAAATTTGCCTATTTTGAATGATGAAAGACCCGCTAATTCTGTCCAGAAAGGCAAATGTAGTCCTTTGCCAATTAAGGCCATTCATAATGATATGTGTGTGTCAGGGGAAGGAGGTTCTGGACTGGAATGAAAGACTTAATCAAAACTATAAAAACCGGAGTTTACTGTTGGGTTTTAACTGTTTCCGCACACACACACACACACACACACACACACACACACACACACACACACACACACACACACACACACACACACACCCTACTCATTCCTAGTGCCTAAAATCAAGATGAAGCTTTGGTGGGTGAGACTGCAGACAGGGAAAACCACATATTCTGCTCTCTCGCTCTCTCTCTCACACACACACACACACATACATACATATACACACACACACACACACACACACACACCGCACACCTGCACGGCCTCACAGACAACCGTTATTGGTCCCCCACTGCTAACCTGCTACACACTGTATACTGTATCAACATGTCCCCTAAAACCCAACCCAACCCCAGTTGCTTCATATTTATGTATACACACACACACACACACACACACGTGCTCTGATGCCGTGCCATAAGAGCGTGTTGGGGCTCATACGGAAGTGTGTATGGGTCACACACTATTCTGCATGAGAAGGCACCTACGCGGTCCCAGGAAGCGGCCAGGGGGCGACACATGGCACCCTGCATGGCCGCCTCCTCACCTCCGCTGGGCGAACAAACACTAGGTGTGAATGCACAGAGACGCAAATGACAAACACGCACACACCAATTCATTGCATGCGGCACACACGCACACCCAAATTTATCTCTTCCCCCCCCCCCCCTGTTTTTTATGGTTAAAATTTTACCGCCAAGTTTCACAGTTATTGCTCGATATCCAGCTGGCTGCTCCACACACCACTACAGGTTAAACTGCACAATGATGAGAGCAAATCTCCAAAGAGCTCCGCATTAGTCATTACTGATGAAAAGAACAGAGAGAGAGGGGGGGGGAGAGAGAGAGAGAGAGCGAGAGAGGGGGGGAGAGGGGGAGAGAAATAAAAAGAGAAAGGGGTGGGGGAGAGAGGGGGGGGGAGGCAACAATCCTGTACATATTCAATTGGCTAAACTGATGTAAATATTTACAGCCATAACACATGTATACACACACACACACACACACACACACACACACACAGAGCCACATGCCTGTGCAGATACATACTGTGCACACATAGTGTACAGGCATGCAGGACATGTATGTGTTGAATGAGAGTGACAGTTTAAGTGTGTTGGCCAGTGCCAGGTATGCTGCCTGACTGGCTGAGAACAGCTCAGGAGGAGTGGGTCATGCAGACACACAATAATATGCCACACACACACACACACTTCAGTTCAGCACAGCCACACAAATATGATGAGAAACCGGGAGCGAAGAGGGGGTTGAATACATTTGGAATACTTTGGGGGAAAATGTTTTAAAAGTTTCAGTCAATTCAGTTGTCTAATTGTGTCTTTCATGCGAGTGGAACCAGTGATTGGACATTCGAACTCACGTAGTGGGAAATTTTACGAGAGGTTGCCCGAGTCATCATAGTCAGGTTTTAAGAGGAATGCTCTTCCATCAGTCTGGGGATCTCTTTTGTTTTGTTCATATTCTAGCTTAAATAAAAGCTAATTGTTCTTAATGGGAATTTGTGGGAATTCCGAGATTAATCAAGTGTGCAGGAAGTACGGGAAACGTACCGTACATCCCATCTGGGATCAGCACTAATGATTTTAAAGCTTGGTGTGCTGATGTCAATCACAGGACTCAGGTCATGTAATTAATAATAATATAACTACCGGTGGGGTTTACAGGTCCGGGTTTCACACGTTTGGCGATACACGGAGCGACACAGGTTCAGACCATTGTGGAGAAATATTTTCAGTCTGGCAGACTTCCAGTTCTCCGATCACGTACAGAAATGTTGTGGACCGCCCTGCAGCG